>JAHPZR010045665.1:10000-11157 GCA_019787425.1 Platygyra sinensis
ACCCGAACCGTGCAACTTTTTGCTCAGATAGCGCGGTTATGGCCTGGAATCAAATGCCGCGACTGGTCTAAACTTTGCACGGATCCGTATAAACACCACTGCAACAGAATTTGCACGGATCCGGCACGGATCCATGTAAAAAGGCGGTTTAGGAACAAAATTCGTCGGTGCAAAAATTTGTCCGGACCCGTGTAAACGGGGCCTTAGCCATTAAAAAATTCGTCCTGTTCCGCCGGTCCCGTGTAAATGCAAGGTGGAACCGTGCAAGTTTTTGTCCGTGCAAAGATTTGTCCGGACCCGTGTAAACGGGGCCTAAGTGTGCAAGTTTGGGAGCTGAAAAATGCAGGTCAACTTTTTGACCGGCACGGTTCCATATTTCATACGAACTCGTGTAAACACCCGAACCGTGCAACGTTTTGCTCACATAGCGCGGTTGTGGCCTGGAATCAAATGCCGCGGCTGGTCTAAAATTTGCACGGATCCGTGTAAACACCACTGCAACAGAATTTGTACAGATCCATGTAAACAGGCGGTCCAGGAACAAAATTCGTCGGTGCAAAATTTGTCCGGACCCGTGTAAACGGGGCCTAAATTCTGGTTACAGAAGTGCTAAAAATAGTGCTATACCTCCTTTGCCTGGAGCCCCGTCAAAAACTGCAGGAATTCTCAGACAAAATCAAATGGAAAGTAAACTTGATTATCGGAAATATCTTTTCCTTCGTGTTTCAACTGACGAAAAGTCTGAATTTGTTACAGTTGACATTATGCTCCTCTCTTTTTCATACAAAGTAAACTTAACAGTTGAAGATGGCCGGAAATTTACTTAAGCGTGTCACCGTGACGGCGTGAGAATCTGGCAAAACTCCTAGTTTAGGAATCTGTCCCAGAGATATTACACCATTTTGTAAAGCTACTCCGGGACACAGGTTTTCTTGTGCCGTTTAATGGTTTTGCTAGATCAAACTGAACTAAATGAGATGGCTTGCGTTAATACTGAATGAAGAAAAATCATGGATGCCAAAAAGAATCCAGTATATTTCCGATTGAATCCATCAGTGAAATAAAGGTTATTTTCACAGCCAGCCATCAGAAAAAACAAAGATATTATCTTGTTGTCATGAACTTCTCTGCCTAAAAAATTAAAAATAGAGTGCCGC
>JAHPZR010045667.1:0-25000 GCA_019787425.1 Platygyra sinensis
ACGCGCGAGGAGCCTCGTGTAAGGCACAATCTCTCTTCGCTCTCTTCTCGAATTCTTATTAATTTTCTGTCCGTTCACACAAGTGTTCCAAGGAAAAAACCTCGACTGGTTGCGCTCTACATAACACCCACTTAATTCGCGTCATACCCGTTCAATCCGCTGGCGGTAACTTCCTTTCACAATTTACAAGACATTACAAGACTCTTAAATGAAGTAACACGTTGCAAAAAATTATCATACAGAAGCGGCGGAACAAACAGCTGTGACTTCCGCTCCACGACATTTGGAACTTTATTTACTGCTTTTTTCCCTGTTCAACATGGCAGACTTCAGCGAATGGGAAATACTCGAAATGGCAGAGCTTAAAAAAGAAATCGAAGAGAGTGGCGTGTCGAATATTGAAGAGTTTTTCAGGAAGAGACTGGAGAAATGGCGAGATGTGGAAGTGAACATCGCAATCACTGGTGACTCGGGAAGTGGCAAATCAAGCTTTATCAACGCTATTAGAGAGTAAGTGCATTTTACCAGTACGACTCGTTAAGTTACAATTTCAGTATTGGCTCCGTTCAATTTTACATACATCATTCCGTTCGTTTTCTACTAGGGTGAATGTTTTAAAAATAAGCGTAAGGTTTGAAGTTTCGATTTGCACACTCTGGCGCTCAAGGATACCAATTCTACATATAGTCTAAACGCAAAAACAGCAACCTTCAAATTATTGTAGTCTCAGTGATTTCGTTGTTCCAAACGTCGAGCTACTGCCATGCCGAACACAAATGAATTTTGCCCAGCAGTGACATGACCGTGACAAAGAACAGCAGTGGTTTCAAACGTCGAATTTAATTCAGTCGCGCCGACGATCAGAAGTTTGCTCTACTGAATACCATTTTAATTAGAAAGTAACGGTAGCCGATGCAGCGGACTATGCATTTTGTTCCACACGGCAGGCTTGAGGCCGCGCTCTTGATTGTTTCTGTTTCGAGCGAAAATAAAACCGGAAGCGCTGCTTATTATTCTCTAGACTGTGACAACCATATCAAATCTGACAGTCTTACTAAAATATGCATCAAATGGTGCTGTCATTTATGACTGGAAAGGGAAACCCTCATGTTTCGCTTTCGTTCCTTTCAGTTTTGAATTTTTGAATCTTCCCCGGAGGCCCGTAGATTCTAAGTCATCGAGCGTAGCAGTGAACCAAAAACGCGTAACGAAAGAATATTCGCACAAAACAAACTTCGGATGCGCGAAGATCGCTTTCCGATTAATTCTCAAATGACCGAATGTTGAGAGGAATAAAAAAGGTTAGTCACGATTGATTTGTCGGTTGACTTTCAGTTAATACTCAAAGCTGCCAATGTTCGTGAGGGAGTAGCCTCCCACGCGTACGTTTTTAGGCGTGTCACGCGGTTGGGGAGGAACGCGTGACAAGCCAGGAAGGCTAGATTGCTTGCTAAAGCGGGAAAAAGTGGGCACAGTTGTTTCGACAAAGGTTGTCCCACAAAAGCACAAAAGCGCACGCGACAATGCCGATTGATATTATGGGTAGTTATAGTTTGGAGCTGCAGCCAAACCTGTGTGTAGGTTGAGGTTCACGGTGTTCAGCTAGACGGAAATTAAAGAGAATGTGAATACACGTTTTTGTGCTGGTTCCTTCTCTAACGCCGAAATACCTTGAGCCTCAATCTGTCAAGTGCAAAACCATCTACATGTAACCCATAATAACTTTGGACATTGTAGCGTTCACTTTTACGCTTTTGTGAGAAAACTTTCTCGAACCAGCTGTAGTTACTAGCAAAAACATGCTGTTAGGAAACAATGTGAATGACTACGATTTCTAACCGCTGACGTCCCGTAGGACATTGCAGACTCGTTTTCCTGGACGAAAAGTTTTCTATATTCTTCCTCACGTAACCAGCCACAGCAATCACCAAATGTGCCAAAATTAAGTTCTTGAATGATCTTGCAGGATTTTGAGCGGTTTCCGAAAAGTTCTAATTGGAAATAAGATTGTTACGTGTCTTCAAAGCAGCTGTCGTGCAAATAAAAAGCACATTTACAAACGATGATGTTTTTATTTCATGTTTTTATATAACCAGGAACTCAATGTTATGTTTGTTTTGGTATAAATATTATTATTTGTCTCAGCTACAGACAGGATCGATTCTGAAACGTCCTGCTGGAAAAAACAGAACAATCTGAACCGGATCGATATAAAGATCGTTCACATAATTTTTCATACGGAAATTCTGGATTCTTTCAGTATTAAATACCTGTCAGGAATGTTTGCTTTGCATACATGAGGAAGAGTAAGTTCCTTGTCGTCTGTTCACCATCGTTTAAGCTTAACAGGTAATATTTCAACACTACCTCTAAGAGAGGTCATTGGTTTTATTAGAGGATTTTAAGACCCCGAGTTATTGACGTCTGGTCTTTGGTTTCCGGCGTCCACTGCCCTTACCTTCTTGGCCTTCCCACCCTTGCATCATGTAAAGTTCCTTAATGATGCTTACAATAATGCAGAGAACATTACTGCCAAGCACTCAAATTTTAAAACAGTATTTCGCAGTAAGCCCAAAACTCCGCAACCCGTTTTGAACCATAGTATAATGTGGTTATTCTATATCAAGTAACCACATGCCCTGCTTAAGTATTCCTAAATAATGTAGATTATTAAAAACTGGATCATTGGATAATGCAATTCGAGAGTTTTCATTGGCTTAGCCATCATGGTATATGAGCCATTATACCACGATCTACAAAAATGGCGAGCGTATGCGTGATTTTTTGGGCCTTTTGGTTTATATTGTAGTCTAGTTTTCTATATTTTGGGGGCGTTTTTAATAAAACAATTATTCCACTCGCGCTTGTTGGATATGAGATGATTATAGCCAACTCGGCGCTTCGCGCCTCGTTGGCTATCTATCATCTCATATCCAACGCGCGCTCATGGGATAATTAAGCAATAGACCACAAGTTTCTATGGGTTATAAGCTGATAAACCACGCGGGATGTTGGTCGAACACGAGAAGAATTTGTAAACCACGAGCCGCAGGCGAGTGGTTTACGAATTCTTCGAGTGTTCTACCAACATCCCAAGTGGTTTATCAGCCTATAACTCATAGAAAACTTGTGGTCTATTGCTTTTATATAATAATTCAGAAGACGCGCGATTTTTCCGTGGGTTTACCGGCACAATAAACTATAGCTGATTGACTAATCAGAGCGCGCGCATTGATTTGGTTATTGTATAATTGTTAAATAGAATGTGCAATCAGGCCAGCTACGTCACTGGGCCACCTCAGATGGCACAGAAATCACGACTTCACTGTTCGCCGTAATTCATATTGGTTGTTAATAAGAACAACTTCTTGTCAGCAAAGAAGCTTTTGTTATCTGGAGACCAAACAAGAGTTCCTAGATATTCCTATTGTATTTACCTACAGCCGTAGATTCATGTTTTCACCGAGCAGCTATTTTTTTACTGGAGTTTTGAACGAAAAGCAAAATTCCAACAAATTTTAATCACACCACCCAGCCAAATTTCCCAAAACTCAAGTCAGTACGGTCTTGTATTTTAATGTTCTCTCCTTTAACCTACCAGTAAATTCAGCTTATTCTCTCAGGGATAGGGAGCGATTGCGAAAATCTCCTCCTGTACGCACGCTCGCGCGTTTCCCCTGCTGTATGTGTTTTACAAGATATTCAAGAGTCTCACAGGCTCGTGTTTTTACGCAAAGCTACACCTCGTCATCCAGTTGACCGTTATACAAGCCTAAATGTCCCTCGGGCTCACTGTCTTCCAAACTTTCGAGTTTACCTTAGGCGTTTGTTTAAAAAGAAAAGAATATTCTCATATGGCCAATTTGCGAGATTGCTTTTTATCAACTGCCCATTTCTTTCGGCTTTATTCGCATTCCAGTTTAGGAATAACAGAATATGTGGAATAAGGGCGGTTTCCTAGAATAACACATTCTACAAATGAAATACTCTTGATCTTAGACCAGCTCACAAAGGTAGTCTGATTCTTAACTGCTGGCATTCCTTTTTTGATAGTTAACAACGCAGTGAGCAACAGCCATTGTTTGCATTTAATTTTTTTGTCCTATTTTTTGCCGTATAGATCACCTTAAGTCAGAATTAATTATGCCAATTACGGACTTAATCCGGTGTTCTGATTTATCAACACTGATATCACAACATTCTGAGTAGCTTGATCGGTTGTTCTCGGGTTAAACGAAGACGTTGCGGGTGATACAGATACCCTTTGTGATGGGCGCTAGAAAGGGAAATCGGTTTCGCGCGCGAAGCGATAGGAGAGAGCGCGCAACGCAACGGGAAGAAGGAAAGAGGGAACACCTACAGCAATGCTATTTTTTGTCATTCTGACCTCAAATTAATATGTAAATCTGAGACATCTGCAAAACACCTCTCTAAAAACGATACAAATAAATATTGTACCAAACCGTCGAAATCGGCAAGGGAAAAGAACAAAGTACGATTCGAATCATTTTTTTTTTGTCAAATTACGACGAAGAGCTAGCAAGACTAGAAGAAATTCTTCAGTTTTGATAGCAATCTCATGCAATCATAGAATACCTCTCAGTCCTCTTCTATGTCCTGACAGATCTTTGCTTTCCCCGCCAAATTGCACGCGGACAAACCCATAGCCTCCTCCTCTGCAATCCGGTTTTTGATAATGCCGGTAAGCAGAGTTATGACCAGCACACAAGCAGCTTGGGTTTCTTCATTGTCCAGCGACACAAGCCACTAAAAGGCAAAACTGCTGCCAAGTCTTCCAACTCTCCATCCCGGTGTGAGAAGCAGTTGCCAACAAAATGGCGGCCGCTACATAGCGTTTTCAAACTGTCCACGTGGAGGATGTAGATCATGAATTTACTTGTTTAGTTTTTAACAACTAGCAGATTTCTACTAAAACAGTACAGTTAGATTATGAGCTCGAGTTTGTAAGCGTGATAGCTGATTCGGATTGCGCCCTCATCAGCTTGCGCACGATAGAAATCTCGAGCTCATGGTCTCAAAAAAACGCGTCTTAAGTATCCACGGGAAGTATTTTTTTTTTTGCTTAGGCTCGTACGATTGTTACGGAAGGGTGTAGACTTTACTGAGATAACTTCAAATAGAAGCATGTCTGCGTATGGTTGTTTTTCCAGACTCTACGATGAAGATGAAGGGGCAGCTGAAGTTGATGTCATCGAGTGCACTAGAGAACCGACTGCGTATGATCACCCGATCAATACCAACATAAAGTTCTGGGATTTGCCAGGGATAGGGACTCCAAGTTACCCAGACCTGGAGACATACTGCGAGAAAGTTCAGCTGGAGACGTACCACACGTACCTAATCTTCACAGCCACCCGATTTACCAAGCACGACTTGGAACTGGCCAAGAAAGTGCGATCGATTGACAAGAAATTTTTCTTCATCCGCACGCAAATTGATGAATGTGTTCGAGCCGAGAGGCGAAAGCGATCATTCGACGAAGAAACAATGTTAACGAAAATCCGACGCGACTCTTTGGAACGTCTGGGTGACTTGCTAAGCAACGAGAAAGATATATTCTTGATCAGCAGCCACGAACCTGAAAATTGGGAATTTGCTCGACTAACCGAGGCCATTCTAGTTGCAGTGAAGAGATACCAGCGAGAGGCGTTGACGAGAAACCAGCGAGAATGTATCATTTCATCCCTCGGCGGAGTCATAAAAAGGTCGTGTAATGAAGGTTTTCAAAGAAAAGTCGATGTTTTAAGAGGGCGCATATTGAAAGTTGCTTCATTATCTGGTGCCGCGGCAGCCATTCCGGTACCAGGATTGTCGTTTGTAGTTGATACCGCTCTAGTACTGAATGAACTATTCTTTTACAGTGTCCAGCTTGGTCTTCCAGTTACAAGATTCCCTGAATTTGCTAAGCTTCATCTCTCTACCAAAGAGGAGGTTCACAGGAATGGTCGTACGATTGCCGCACAGCTAAGGGGCCTTCTGGCATTTTATGTTGCAGAGGCTGCCGTCGAGGAAGTCATTCGTTATGTCCCGGTTGTTGGTTTGGTCATAGCCAGTGGTATGTCGTTTGGTGCTACGTATTTTGCTTTGATTAAATTGTTAACAAACGTTGAAGAAACAGCAAAGTTAGTGCTGAAGAAGGCTGCCGCGAAGATAGCCGCGGATTTGGAACTGGGACGGGGTTGATTGAGTTTGCCAAGTGTACCAAGCGATTGTTATTTCGCTCAGCTACTCCAGGTCTCTCGTGACGCAGTACCGGTATTTAACCCAGAGAGTCTAACCTTGTCCCTGAACGTTCTAACGAGTTTTGAAGAGAAAAGTCAAAGTTTTCCCAAGGGCGCATCCGGATGGTCACCACGATATCTGCAGCTTATCTGGATTACAACGAAAGAAACCGTCTCTTACAGAGCCCAGCTTGGTCTTGCTGAGGAAAGATGACCTTAATTTATCAAGTTTACTATCACCACCAGGAAAAACGTTTGTCAAATTTGCGTCACTTCTTCCCATCTACTCAAGATAGCGATCAGTTTTCGGTTTTCTTCTCCTGACTTCTATTACCCGCAATAGATTTTGCAATTGCGAGCAGTCAGCGATGAGCTTCGAGAAACGGGCCAAATCTCTCACGGAATGAATAGACGTGATGAATCGTAAAACTTGAAACTTTAGGAAGCCTTTTTTATCTTTACTTTATTTTGTTTCTTTTGTTCGCCACTTCCGCCACTCCTTTTGATTTCGAAATATGTACTACGACATTCACCACTACATACATGTAATATTGTAATTTCATTTTCATAAGTTAGTAACATCTAAACCTGAAGAAGGCTGGCCTAGCCAGCCGAACTATTGTCTTCAATATATCATGCTGTGTCAGCCTTGCAGTAGTCTCTGACTTCTCATCGTTTTCAAATCTCTCCTTGTTTTCTTCTCTAATTTGCATTAATTTGACATCCGTTCATGCAATTGTGCTCGCCGTGGCTAATTTTTTCAACGGCCTTTTAGAATGAAAGATGCTATATCTGCTGTAGTTTAAGCCTGGTCAAGGTAGAAACTGGTTATGATTTGTTGACGGAGTAAAAGGCACTCACGAAGTGCTTAATTGTTCATATTCACAATGGTTTGCTTCCTTTTAGCCTTAAGTTGTTGGTTGGGGCAACGCTGTCATTAGTCACGTTTTTGCCCCCGAGGGTTTTGGCCCAGAGGCCAAACCCCGAGGAGGCATTATAGTCTCCCTCGCGTATACGTATAAAGAATGTGTGAAATATTGGTGTAGTATGCGAATCAATCCCGATTTGACGAAACTAGGCGCGCACGGTGGTCCCGGTTAATTTTTCAGTCAGCTCGCAAGGCAATGCTACATGCATGGGTAATTCCGGCTTGCAACTACGAACACGAGGAGGAGATTTTATTTGCTGCACAAGGAGGAGAGGATCTTGCCAAAATATATTTTAGGGCTGGTATCTGTCATCACAGTGATTTCTTCATATCTTGAATTCAAAGCTAGGTTATTCAGCAGTACCAGATTGAACTGTTTGGTACAGAAGTTGATCTGTCGGACACAAATCAGCAACGGGGTCGACAGACTCGACCCAACCACCACACGTATAAAGTAGGCTTTTGTACATTATGCTTCTATTTCCCCACTAAAATGCTCCACCTTAATGCTCCATTTTTTCCACTAAAATGCTCGGTTTCCTCCAAAAGTGTCACTAAAATGCTCGGTTTATGCTCATATATAGGGGTTTTTAAATTTTCATAAATTTAACGGCTAAACACAAATAACAGTTCAGAATACTGAACAAAAACGTATACTTATAGTATAACAAGTAAACAACAACATATGTAAAAGTTTTGATACACCAAAAGGTAATTTTCTAAGTGATCTGTTCTGTTAAAGTGTCTATACCGCCAACAGGGTTTTTATAGTTATGGTAGCTCTATACTGTGTAAAAAGGTATTCTAAGAAAAAAAATTGGATTCTGAGATTTTAACTCCCTAAGATATCGCCTTAAAGTTCCCGCTTCAGCTACGCCCAATGAAGTTGACCGTGAGTCAGTGCAGAAAAGAGTCTGGGTTTCTGAATGGGTCGTGACGTCAAGTCAGGAATCACGAGATCCTTCTAGTTTAGGTATGCTTGTAGTGGTGAGGAGTTTTCCCCGCCAAAAAACAAACAAATTGAAGTTTGCGAAGCAATGCGGTCGTCAAGCAAGCAAAATAAAAGCATAAAGCTTCGAGATATTCCTGAAGTGACGTCATTCGTCACCAATCTAACATGACGCGGTCATCTTCATTGGGCGTGACCAAGGCGGGAAATTTAAAGCTTGATTTTATGGCAAAAAGCATCGTAATTCACGTTTTTGGGTTTGAAGACATTATTAGATGTTATGGAGATGTTGAAAACCTAAAATAACTTTTTGGCAGTATGGACACTTTAATCCTTTGCCCCCTTCCGGTGACACTTGGGTGAAGAGGTTAAGTTAAGTCTTCATTTCCTCGTAAAAAAATAATGTTTATTTCTATATTTTGTGGAAAAATATTAACTTTCCGGGAAAATGCCACTAAATGCTCGAATAATGCTCAATGCTTTTACCTCACTAAAATGCTCGAAAAAATGCTAGCATAATGTACAAAAGCCTAGTATAAAGATCACGTTTATTTGGATCGCTTATTTTTACTGAGTAATCTTACGTGGCGTAGAGCCCATGTGACGGCTGGGTGACTGGCAAGGATCCAAATGTAAAAGTAAACGTTTTGCGGCGTTTTCATAGACCTTTATCACACAGCGGCCATTTCGAGTCCCAGGAGAACAAAAAGCTTTGTTTTTGCCCCTCCAGCCTCGCACTGGAGGTTAGACGGGCAAAATCTTTTGTTTTAGCATTGCGTGATGAAGGTCTATTGAGGACAAAAAGCTTGACTCTAATTTGCATATAAGACGACTGTAACGCGATACTTCTGTTTACATCTCGGAAAATAAATCTCGACTTCTGTTTGCTCGTGGGGTCCTCTTATATCAAGACAAATGATTTGTTTCAGTATCAAACTACAACAACAGAGTGGTTTGATATTTTTTTCCGGAATGCACTTCGTGAGAGTATTATTTAAAGAGTATCATGTGATAGAATGAGTTCACACAGAATGTTGATTCTTTTGATCATATTTATGATAAGATGCCCAAGTTACTTGAACAGTGTGAGTGATATAGTTTACAAACTAGTAGTAACCACAGGTTAGAAAGTGCGGGCCTGAATGCACTTGAAGAGCTTTTGTTTAGATGTTGGCAATAGAGAAGATGGTAATGCGTGCCTTGTTTTGAAAGCGTGACAGAAAATTGGCGTTACTTTCGATTCTCACTAGTTAGCTAATTAAATATTCGATGGAAGGAAGAAGGCGCCGGTCACGGAGGAATGTTTATTTGATCAAAATTGAGGCAAAATCTTTCAGAGATACAAGACAGGACATTGAAAGGATACAGAGAGTAATTTGGGACCATTTGCTGGCTTTTAAGGGTGAAATTATCCAGAAGCAAGCATTATTTTCGCTTCCGTTTCGAACACCGAATAATTCACGCGTTGTTTTAATATATGCTGTCTGTTCTGTTTTTTCTTTCGTTCTCTTTTCTACCCCGCGAGGTCATTTTTTCGTCTTAATCACGTAAGGAAAGCTTGGAATTAATGTTCTCATTAAGGTTTAGCTCTGAGGCAATAATTCTGTGATTTTTTTTACCCAAACGTCGGCTTGTGTTGTTGTGGGCGACCGTGGCTACTTCGTTGAGTCAAGCAATGACGCGATCGAGGTGAAAAAAATTGTAATTATTACACTCTGGTTTTCTTCCATTTCGCTGAAATCTTAACATGATATGGCTGGATTGTTAAGAAACAGATAGTACTTTTGCCGATGTGTGATAGCTATTAACCCTAAAGTGTTCATCCCTTCGAAGTCAGGGTTTGTGAAGAGATTTTTTTGTTCGGCCCGTTCTGCGTAATCAGAGATTTTATAAAAGGTCATTTCATTGAGGATTCAAACGAATAAAAATTTACATATGTTTCAAGCTCAAGTTCTAGTGAACAAAACATATTTTTCACGAGCGCTGGGTTTTAATATTTTTCCGGCGAAGGTTTGAGCCGGAGTAACGGAACCTTGGATCAACGCACTTTGATCTTACATGTGACAGAGGTCTGCATCCGGTATCCAATGTGACAAACTGTTGTGATTGACACATTTTTCGCATTCTGATCGTTCTTAGTGGTGGAACAAAATTTCAACTTCCGGTTTCAGTGTCCCTGTTGTAAACGTGGCGCGCACGCGTAATACGGAATCCGCTGGTCACTGTCAAGATTAGGGTTGCGGGCCTCTCTTGGGCCCGCAAAAATATAAATTTCAGTTCATACAATAAATAATAGTTTCCTTTAACGCAGTGGAATTTCAATAAAAATTTTATACCCTTGACGGATAAAATAGAAGCGGGGGCAGATTTAGTGTGAACTATTAGCAGTATAATTTAAATATACGGAAATTAGGGGCGGATCAATCTGATAATGTAGTGGTATAAGAGGGACGTTAGGAAAGAGAGGTTCCGGGTACGGTATTGGGTGGTTACTTACATAGCTTCCTTATTCTTTAATTTTGTAGAGAGAAATTTGTGGATAGTTCTTTTTTTTTGGAGTTTCGCGAAATGCCCCCCCCCCCCCTCCCCCCCTCCCTTGACAACCAAAATAGCGGTAGTTCGACCGAAGTGTTCGAATGTCGGCACTCCCACGGAAGAAGAGGCGTTTTTAAACAGTGTAATTCACACGCTCTTCTCGCAGCAGGTCCACGCTTCCTTCTGTGCTTTACCAATTCAAGACATTACAAGACTCTTAAATGACGTGTCCGTTGCGCGACTTTCCCCCCAAAAAAACGGCTGCGAAGAATACTGGGGGTAAACCGGCGAAAGGTCGTGAATTGCCGCACTTCCGCTCCACAACGTTTTGAACGCAGTTTATGATCCGTTTTTAAGATGGGCGACTTCAGCGAATGGGAAATACTCGAAATGGTAGAGCTTGAAAAAGAAATCGAAGAGAGTGGCGTGTCGAACATTGAAGAGTTCTTTCGGAAGAGACTGGAGAAATGGCGAGATGTGGAAGTGAACATCGCAATCACTGGTGACTCGGGAAGTGGCAAATCAAGCTTTATCAACGCTATTAGAGAGTAAGTGTATTTCACCAAAACGACTCTTTAAATTGCAGTGTCAGTATTGACTTTGTTCAAGTTCGTCATACTGTATTCCGTTTACTATATTTCAAAAAATCTTCCAGCGTGTAAGCTTATGCAATAAGCATAAGATTTGAAGATTTGCAGACTCGCTCCAGGATACTGACTGTATTGACCGCTGACTGTACTATGTCCAAATTGAGTCTAGATATTGCGGACTTATCCTAATAGCTGGCTTTTCAGACGAAGACTGGAAAACCGAGAACAACCAGGCCATAATATGTTATTTTTAGAAATGAGAACTTCTCAAGATTCACCATTTGGTTTGTTTCAATTTCGATTTGCGAGCCACGTGTGATACTTTACGCAGGAACAAGACCGGAAGTGATTTCATCTTCATCCTCAGCTTTTTAATTTCTTCTTTTTTTTTTTTTTTTATTTTCTCAGGCCCGGTTTAAACGTCGCATTATACATGCGCCGAATCGAATTGCCAAATTAAGTACGTGTAAAATGCGACGTCTAAATCAATTAAATGCGACATACTTCAATTCGATGCGAGTCAGTCGAATATTCGACTGATCCAGTCGAATATACGACTGAAGTTCGACAGTTGATTTAAACGCCGTATTTTACATGTGCTTAATCGAATTCAAATTATGTTAAATGATTTATGTTTGCTCGAATGGGAATTTAAAACACGCCGCCTGCGCTCAGCAGTTTTATTCGGCAAAAAAAATGCGACGTTTAAATCAAATCAGCCGAACGTAGTCATTCGAGTCGACTAAAATTAGTATTTGATTCGGCGCATGTAAAATGCGACGTTTAAACCGGGCCTTACAATCTTGCCTGGAAATACATCAAGTAGTGCTGTCATTTCCGGTTGAAAACGGAACAAAAACCTCAATATACCGTTCTTATTTATTTTGATGCCTACTGGAGTTTTGACTGAATAGCAACTGAGGTCTAACCGGAGATTTCAGTCATCTGTCGTCGTCTCGTGACTGAGAAGGACCTTTAGACCTCAGTTGAAGGTCATCACCCAGCAAAATATGTATTGTTTTGCATTGTATGTGCCTTTCCTGTACACTGCTATTCTCCTACTAAGCATGGTACTAGTAGACACAACCGGCAGGAATTTCAATGTGAAAGTGGGTGCTGGCGTCTGAGCTTGAAGGAAATACTGATAATACGATTTGAAATAAACTGTATAATAGGGGTTGGTGTAGCTTTTTAAAAGAGAATTAAGATTTTTCCAGCTAGTTAAGTTTTAAAGGGCTTTTGTGAAACAACAACAGACTGAGAGCCCCAAAATATTTTTCTTGAGTTACTGCGCCTTTCAATAACAAGCGGACTCTAAAATTTGAAGCTCAACCGACAAATGGGTTTTTCGCTGCCGTCAATCAAATGTTCGGCGGCTCTTGGCTTTTGTGAAACAACAACAGACTGAGAGCCCCAAAATATTTTTCTTGAGTTACTGCGCCTTTCAATAACACGCGGACTCTAAAATTTGAAGCTCAACCGACAAATGGGTTTTTCGCTGCCGTCAATCAAATGTTCGGCGGCTCCTCCTAGCTTCCGGCTACTGCCGAGCACTGTTTCGTTATCTGAACTGTGGTAAACGTACGATTTGATTACGGCACGCTCGACAGTAGCCGGAAGCTGGGAGGAGTCGCCGAACATTTGATTGACGGCAGCGAAAACGTATTTGTCGGTTGAGCTTTGAATGTTAGAGTCCGCATGTTATTGAAAGGCGCAGTAAGAAAACAGAGTAAAAATGCTAGAACTTGGTTCAAGAGACCCGGGAAACCTTTAGTAGATGGATTTCCACAAGTATTCTTTTTAAAAATTAGCCTGTATGCTTAAACGTTACCAGGAAAAGTGAAAATGAGATGTGTTAATACCACGAGTTTTGTAAGTTAGCCGAAACTTGAGCCGTCACGCAACGTGACATCAAAGGTCATATGAGGCATGCAAGGAAATCAAAATCCTCGGAACAATATGATTGCAACCTTTTCTTTCGGTTCGACGGCACATGCAACTCAATGATCGAATTATCTAACTCAAAGGGCAGAGATTTTTACTCGACGATCATATATAGTGCCTAAACGGGCGAAGAATTGTGAATGATTGTCTCGCCAGGTCCCGGGGGCCCCTGGCTCCAGGTACTGAAGTCGCTTTCGACCCCGGGGTTTCGACATAAAGCAGGTTGGCTTCACACCTTCCTCTCTTTTCTTCCCGAGGCCAGCAAGCTGCAGTCGGCAATTTACTCCAAATGGAAGCATTTTTGCCTAACATTTCACTGCTGCTGAATACACTGAGAAAAAAAAAAAGATCTCATGAAGTAGAATTTGATCGATATCTTGGCATCTCCATTCGCAATTCGCGAATCGGTAAAATTGTTCACATAATAGAGCAGCTAAACACATAAAAAATCTCTTTTCTTCCTCGAGCGTCATCACTAAACCATTCATGATCTTGATGTATACTTCCACAAGTAATTAAAGGCACAATCTTTCAACTCGTTTATCTTGTCCTTGATTTCTAGCTGAGCGGTACTATTGCTCGAAATTCGGGCTCGAAATCGATCGATATTTCCTCTTGCATTCATTCACAAGCACCGCGGAATGCCCGGATATAAAAAACACAATCGACTGCGCATGTCTCCGATCTTACATCCGACAAATCTTTTCTCGCTATTGTAAAGAATGGACAGCTCTCTCGCTAGGGCTCGCCAGCAATTATTTCTCTCAGGGGTAGCAAATAGTGCTGCGGGTAAAACACACGAGCGAGTGCGAAAATCTCCTCCTGCCCACATGCTCTGTGAATCCCTGGGGACCACAATCTCGTTTGCTTTTTCAGAAGATATAAACAGCTCTCTCAATCTTGAGAGTCTGGTATTTTTGCTAAAATGGGGAGAGAACGTTTCTGGATTTCTTTGTTCAAGAAGCCTTGAAAAAACTCGCGCTCGCTTCCAAACTTTCCGATTTACACGAACCGTCCGTTTATTCAGAAAATACGAGATTCGCATTCCATGGTAATTTTGCGAGATTCTAAACTATTCGCTCGTTCTTTTATGTTTTGGCTATTCGTGTTTCGTTTCAGGAATCATAGAATACGCGGAATCAAGGGCGCGATCCATTGGGACAAAATTTCCGGAACCTCCGGTACAAAGTCAAATGAAACACTCAACAGAAATTACCGAGTTTTTTTCGTAAATTTTGGGACAGCCTACCGAGATTGTCCTTTTTCCAGAAATGTGGAAATTCCATGTTCATTTGGAACTGAAACATTTCTGTAAATTTGGTTGAGGAAGAGGATAGTCTCAATTGAGGAAATTTAACCGGAAGTTTTGGCTCAAACTACGCACGTATGAGAATACTTTTGACCTGAAACCTGAGCTCAAAACAGTCTGGATCTGGCGTCTGAACATGACTTTTTATGTCACGTTCGATGCAACATCAAGGGCTTGAAAGGCTGCCCGCGATTTTCCCGCCAAACCGTTCCTAAAGGAACGCATACACAGAACGCAGAAAACGGTGTTCTGTCAGTCTGCAATTAGGCGCAGAGCGAACTTGTATTATATTCCAGGAATTCCTTTTCCGGAAAAGTTCCATAAAAAGGCGCCTTACAGAGATTTTTATTTGCTAAGGCCTTTGCAATTTAAACTTAAAATAACTATTAATTAATCATAAAAATTACAATTTCCTTAATTTGGGTTGGGTTTTGAAACTCCTAGGGCGCGTTCCATTCGACCAAAATTTCCGGAAATTCCGGTTCAAAATCGAATGGAACAGAAATTTTCCGGAAATTCATTTCGAAAATTTCGGTTCACCTCTCGAGGTTGTCCTTTTTTCTGGAAATTTGGAAATTCTGAAAATGTCCTGTTCCATTTGGCATTTCTACCCGGTATGAATCGGCCCCAGTTTCTTTAGTCGTGAAACTGAGCTACACAAGATGGCGGCGAGTCTTGCTAGTCGGCACTACACTGGATGCAAAATGATCTGCGATAGTTCGAGCCTGTTCTTGATCGGAAACGAAAACGTTAGGATCTGATTACCAGGAAAATTGTGGACTGGTCGTTCCGAATTTCGCCCGGTTTGCATACTCTTCCGCGAGAAAAGTTCGTAAGTTTCTCTCATAAATCATCAAGGAAGAGTTGAATTCTGAATGCGTGTTAAATTTCTCCACATGAAGCAGCTTACGGCACTTAAGAGAGCCACTTCATCACGACCCTTCAGCATTATTGTCGAGTCATTCTTGGTGGGAAATGTGCTCAAGCGGGAACAGAACGCAAGGGCGTAGCCAGGGGGGGGGGGGTCCTGGGGTGCCCGTGACCCCCCCCCCCCCCCCCTTTGTAAGCCTTTTTGTAAGCAAATAGCCCACAATATTCAGGTGCCAATCTGATGAGTACCCCCTGTATGAGTCAGTGTGACTCCCTCTTTGAAAAATCCTGGCTACGCCCATGGAACGAGATCGGTCCGGCCTGGTGGAAAATACTGTTCCATTCGACGTACGAAAATTTGGAAATTCAAACCGGAAATTTTGGTCGAATGGAACGCGCCCCTATTTTTCAGTAATTCACTTGCCAAGTTTTTATCAACCAATCGTATTCAAAGTTGTACATTAATTAACGCTTCCGTTGTCAGTCTTTTAGAGCAAACTTTCCCTTCGTTTTATATCTTAGCTCCTGTTCTTTTCTCGGAAATTGTAACTTTTAGGCTTAATTAGTAATGAAACTTCATGCCGTCCATCAAACACATATCACTTGTGACCCAATTGAACTCCACTTATTCAGTCCTATTATTATTACTTGTTAATCATCGGCGTCACGGTCTCAACTTTTATTATTGGCTACAGACACGTAACTTAGCACTCAGTCTGTTTTCGTGACTTCATTTCTACTGACAATAGTTTATATACACGCAGAAGTGACTTCACCTATCTACACGCGAGAAACCCGTTTCTTATGCTCAAGCTTTTCAAGAATTCTTTTACCGAACGTTTCACTGACCACTACGGTTGTCAGATAAGTCATAAGTATAATTTCAAGTTTTAAACATTTGGTTTTAGAGGGGCTTCTGTATTATTTTTGTGAAAACGTTTAGGTTGCAAGTTTACGTCTAAAACTGTTTACAAGTTGATATCGATGTAGAATGTTTAGTTTCTTGTACATTCTGTTGTTTTTTTAAAAAAGCTCTAGTGTATGCAGAATAAAGCAATGATTGAATTCGGTTCGTGTCATCTGCCTCAACCTTACGCTTTGCCAAATAAAAAAAATCCTCAAACCTTGGCCATAATTATTCTCGCTATCATGCAATTGTAGGTCTCGCACGCCTGGATTAGCTTAAGCTATCTGCGAGACAGCCAACCTTTTATTGTAATCAGTTTTCAAAATAATTTTGTTGTTCTTTTCTCAACGTCATCCAATAAATGTTAATTATAATGTACATTCACTTATTTTTGTTCTTCAGACTCTATGAAGACGATGAAGGGGCAGCTCCAGTTGATGTCACCGAGTGCACCACGGAGCCGACCCCCTTTGATCACCCGACCAATACCAACATAAAGTTCTGGGATTTGCCAGGGATAGGGACTCCAGATTACCCAGACCTGGAGACATACTGCGAGAAAGTACAGCTGGAGAAGTACCACACGTACCTAATCTTCACAGCCACCCGATTTACCAAGCACGACTTGGAACTGGCTAAGAGAGTGCGATCGATTGACAAGAAATTTTTCTTCATTCGCACAAAAATTGATGAAAGTGTTCGCGCTGAAAGGCGAAAGCGATCGTTCGACGAACAAGCAATGTTAACGAAAATCCGACGTAACTGCTTGGAAAGTCTGGGTGACGTGCTGACCGACGAGCAAGATATATTTTTGATCAGCAACCACGAGCCTGAAAACTGGGAGTTTGCTCGTCTAACCCAAGCCATTTTAGATGCATTGACGAGATACCAGCGAGAGGCTATGACCTTGTCGCTCGGCAAAGTGATAACAAGATCGTCGAATGACATTTTTCAAAGGAAAGTTGATGTTCTAAGAGGGCGCATATGGAAGGTGGCTTCAGGTTCTGGTGCCGCTGCAGCCATTCCGGTGCCAGGATTGTCGTTTGCCGTTGATGGTGCTCTAATTCTGAATGAACTCAGCCTGTACAGGACCCAGCTTGGACTTCCGGAAATAGATTCCTCTGAATTTGCCAAGCTCCACCTCGCCACCAAAGAGAAAGTTCTTAGTGTTGGCCTTACCACTGCAGCACAGCTGAGCGGGTTTCTGGCACCGTATGCTGCAGAGGCAGCCCTCGAGGAATTCACCCGTTACATTCCGGTTGTTGGTTTGGTCATAGCCAGTGGTATGTCGTTTGGTGCTACGTATTATGCTCTGAGTAATCTCTTAACAAATGTTGAAGAAGCGGCGAAGTTAGTACTGAAGGAAGCTGCCGAGAAGACAGCCGCCAATTTGGAACTGGAGGTTGATTGAGTTTATTTAAGTCTAATATATGCGACTTGACTGCAGTTATTTTGCACACGAATCATAGAATCTTGTAATACGGTTTGTGTAAACTATTCATACAAACTGCTAGATTTTGTTACTGTTAATTTGTGAGCAAATCATATGAATTAATGACACTAAAGCTTCTTTACATTCCAACTTTTGCCACTTCCATTTAAGAGAGACATTCAGTGAACGGTATTCAGTATTGTCAACTTACCTGACATTATAAGAGGAGTCTCCTCTCTTAGAATTTTTAAAAATTTACTGAACAATTTTAACCACACTACCGAGGCTAATCTTTGTATCGAGTATAGCTTATATATTTAAATTTTATAATCTAGCTTTTGTACCTTTATTGAATAGATAACATATTTTAATTTTACATTTTAATTTTAGCTTACACGTTCACTGTAGCCACGAGAGTTAAATTTTTTCGTTGTTTGATCACCTTTTTCTGTTTGTTTGGTTTTTATTGTTATAGGTTAATTTTTGCCTACATTTTTGTGCAGTTTTTTATATGTAGATTAGTTTTTTCTCATCGGTTACGTAATCGTCGACTGTTTGTTACGTAACTTCGTTAAGTCTATTCTTTTCGTTCAAAATTCCGTTTTTATAGCTTTGTAGTTTTTTTTCGTTGTATTCAGTCGTTGTCAGTTTCCGGAGTGCCGTACAGATCTTGTAAGTAATCTCGATTTTTTTTTTTCGTCTATTTTTTGCTGTTTTTCGTATTGTATTATCGGTTTTTCTTTAAGTCAGTTTAAGTTCGTATTATTAATTTCCTGTGTTTGTTATTTGCTTTAAGTGAATCGTTAGATTAAAGACGAATTTCAAAAGTACTGGAGTGTTTATTACATTCACATTTAAACGAGTCTCGGGCTCACTGGTGAAACGTGCCTAAATAAAGTACCGCCACCACCACCGCCGCCGCCGCCGCCACCACCACCACCACCACCACTACCCCAACCACCACTACCAATACCACTACTACTACCACTCCTGCGCTCCTGCCGCTGCCGCTGCCGCTCCTGCCGCTGCCGCTGCCGCTCCTGCCGCTGCCGCTGCCGCTACTGCTACTGGCTGCTACTAGCTACTGCTGCTACTGCTACTGCTGCTGCTACGGCTACTGCTACCGCTACTGCTACCGCTACTACCACTACTACTACCACTCCTACTACCAACTACTACTACCACTCCTACCGGTCCCAAAAAAACACATAAAAATATCTAATGGCAAGTCTTTTCGGTTACATCTAGCTTCAGAGTCTCTAAAATCATAACTTAGAAGAAGAAAGGTATTAATCGAAATTAAACAGCTGATTTTTACCGCCACGCTTTGTTGAAACTTTAACCGGAAGTGGCCAGGTTAGTCATCTTCTTGTAAGATTTTTCTTGGTAAAAAAGCCTCAACCTTAGTATTTTTTTCTTGATATTACTAAACCAAGGGCTGAACTTTGCAGGGATATTAAGACTTCCCGATATAAAACATGGGCATGGAAAATATAAGGTCTGAAAAACAGGCCATTTCCGGTTGCTTCCCATATGCTTCAAATAGGTCCAAGTTGACATAACAGCCACTGGCTAACGAAAATATTCCATGAGTTGATTTGTTTACCCATAAAAGGCTAAGAATAGGGCATTACAAAGATAGTTTTCTTTTTGTCTAAAATTAATTGTACGTTGCTAAAAGAGAGATTGAAAAGTGGCCAAAATTGCACTGAAAATCAGCCTCTGGGGACCCCTGAGGGGCTGATATCCAGAACTCGGCTAAAAAAAGTTCATTGAAGCTGAACTTTGGCATATTACATAAGTCCACATAACAAGATTGTGTACCAATTTTAAGCGAAATCGGCCGACCCTCATTTCCAAGTCTGCCCCGGTCTCTCAGGCAGAAACTCTTAAAGGAAACGTGAATCAAACAAACATGATCTATTCCGGAGGTCGTGGATTCGATTCCCACCTAGGTCAAAAGATTTTTTCTTTGCCTCGTGTGGTTCCCTGTTTCCCTTTACTAGGGCTAACGCTCAGTGGGTTGTTCATGGGTTTAAGTAGCACTATAATTTACACTTCAGAGTTAATTCTCTGGTTCCACTATTTGTGTTTCCAGTGCTACGCGGCACAACATTCATATGTACCCTTACTTTCTCTTCGCCGCGATTCACCATCTAAAATCGTCCCCGACTTTCTCTGTGCGACCTTGTAGCTCAGTCGGCAGAGTAACGGTAGATCTATTCCGGAGGTCGTGGGTTCGATTCCCATCGAGGTCAAAAGATTTTTTCTTTGCCTCGTGTGGTTCCCTGTTTCCCTTTACTAGGGCTAACGCCCAGCGGGTTATTCATGGGTTTAAGTAGCACTATAATTTACACTTCAGAGTTAATTCTCTGGTTCCACTATTTATGGTAAACTTTGATGCCCACTGGACTTCGGGATCCAAAAAAATGGAGGTTTTGATATTTCCTTAGCAACAGAATTGTAGTTAAGTTTCTCCCCCCTTAATCCAAAACTGTTTCGACTCTTGGCTTCAAATTTCGAAAAATCAACTGAATATTGTATTCATCCAACCGTAGCGTCTATTCGAATATTGAATGTTGATTGGACTAATGAACAAAACATCAAACGACAGTTGGTCACGCGGTGGAGGAGTCCTGGAACGAAGGCGCCATTTTGAGCTGTTTCGTCCACCATGGTGTTCGTTGAGTTCACGGACGGCAGAAAACTAAGGCCCATTCCAAACGCCGCTCCATTCATGCGCCGAACCTAACTGATGAGTTAAGTACGGCAGAAGAGCGGCGTTTGAATCAGTTCGTTTCGGCAGATTAGATTTGAAGCGGCAAACAACATTAAATTCGGCAGGATCTGCCGCACTATGCGACATTGGAGCGGCGGCTGATTCATACGGCGTTCTCCTTATGTGCCGAACCTAACGCATAAATTACTGTAATGTATTTTTTATAAAACGGCACTCGTGATTGGCTCAAAATTGAGTGGCGTAACCAGTCATACATGAAGCACGAAGTCGTCGCTAAAAATAAAAGCATAAAAAATTCTGTCACGTTTCGGAGCTACCTTCTTGCCTTCAGTTTAGGAAAATCGGGACTGTTTGAGCGAGTTTCTTTACCGCAAAGTCATTTTTTGCTGTTTCTTCGTGATACTAGCCCAGCTTATGAGATTTCTCTTTAACACGTCGTATTTACCGGGACAAAACCTGTCTAATACAAACAAGGAACCTTGCGATTGAATTTGCTTCCCTAACTATTGCTTGGACAGCGAGACATTAGTCACAGCTTTTCCATTTGGACAGCCGGTTCTTGAATTCAGAACGCATATTTTCTCATCGAAAATTGCTTACCACGAGCTTCCCGAATTAAGTTCGACGCAAGTACGCCGTCTGAATCAGCCGTCGCTCCAAAGTCACTCTAAAGTCGAACTTTATTGAGTTTGGTTCGGCACATGAGTGGAGCGGCGTTTGGACCGGGCCTAAGGTGGCTCTAGTAGAAAAACTAGAAGCGTTCTTGGAAAGGACGTGTTCAGATGTCAGGAAAGAAATTCAGGCAGAGATTGGGGAACTGCTGCCGGCAACATTCAGTTTCGTAGTCTGGTAAGTCCTTTGGCACTTGAACAAGAGTCGATCAATGTCCTGGGAAAATGTGCTGTGGAAGTCAATGTGCTAGTAGTGGAAAATCATTCCGATGGTTATCCTGAAAACATTTTCCGTATTTGGAACACTTTGTTATTGGTCCAATCAACATTCGTGATTCGAATGGACGCTACGGTTGGATGAGTACAATATTCAGTTGAGTTTTTGAAATTTGAAGCCAAGAATCGAAACAGTTTTGGATTAATGACATCCTCGGAGACCCCGGGGACAGTTAGTGGGGGCACAGGTAGCCCAAGCTCACTATTTGAGCATATATTAATATCGAAGAGTGCAGCTTAGAAAAGCAATGTTCGACAACTGATATGATTATGTAAGAGATCGACCATCAGGCCTTATCCACCATATGGGAGTTCGGCTGTAAAGTTTTTTTTTCTTTCTTTTTTTTTTTTTTTGATTGGCACGTACAACACTAACAGTTATTACAATACTAACAAAGCATACATTACTTACAGTACTACCCCTAATTACTAGTACAGACTATATAACATCTGCTCTACTTACAGTATTGACTTATAATTACCTAACCGTACAAACTATATAATACGTACCCTACTTACAACGTCTTTTTTTTTTAAATTAGCTTACTCCACACTCTATCAAAAGAATACTTACACTAATTACACCAGGCAAGGGAGTTACAAATTCAGAGAGGTAGACAACACAACACCTCACAGACACAATGCAAATACTTCAATTAAGTTTTAGAGCTTGAGTTAATTAAATAACAAAAAAAAAATGGTAATACAGATTTTGAATGAGCCAGCCACAAACTTTCTCCGCGCAAGGTCACAGAAAAACTGCAACGGGTTCGAAAAACTCAGTTATATATGCATCATAATGATGGTTCCCATCTTTTCCAAAAATCTCGAAGCTTCTTATTTTTTGAGGCAATAAGTTTTTCAGTCTCTTACTTAGCCTGTACTTTCGTTAGAAAGATGTTAAACTTTGGGAGTGATTTGTTTCTTCTACACTCCCATATACACACGGTTTACCAAGAATTATCAAATAATTTAGTAGATCGTTTCTTTTTCTATTTAAAATGCCAACTATGACGTCTTTCAGTGATAAGCTCAAATTTTCACCCCGAAGAGTTCGGTTGTAAAGATAGTAATTAATCATTCTTCGTTATAAGAGTTTGTATGGAGAATATTCCTGTTGCTTATAAATGTATGAAATTCGCAATAAAGTTTTCCTTTTAACTCACCGATGTTGTCTCCTTGTCATTTCTTGTGATTTTGTAGTGTTTTAGGACTCCTAGATGCAGTCCAAGGCTTTTCTTCAGCAGCCGCTTTTTCCACCCCTAAAAGCGAAGCGAAGGTTGGAATCCCTCCCGAGATCGGGCTCGCTCTCGGCGGCGATAAATATCGTGAAATTCGCGCCACAGGGATTTTTTTTCCCAAAAGCTGCTTCGGCGATAAATAAGCGACGTTATCCAGTTCTCGCATCGCTGATTTCTAGTTTTTCGAGGATGTAAATCGTCGTTTGAGTGCACTATGCAACGGCCTGGCTAGGCACGGTCAAGGCAGCCCCGCAACGAAACCCCACCGTCAAGCACGATTTGAAATCCCGACCTGACTGGCATGGGACGTTTGTTCAATGACAATTGGAGACAAGTTGCCCGCGGAGCTAGTCATGCAAATCCGGAGATAACATCACCGATCGCGTGATGACCTTTTGAAACGTTTGTCAGTGTTTCAAGTATCCCTGCTGCCGCGCAGTTGATCTCAACCATATACCAGTCTTGGAACATTTTCATTCATTTGCGCTTTGACTTCTTACTTAACAGTGGTACTTTTTTCTAAGGAACAGATAAAAATACAACGATGCTTGTGGAATCCTACTACGTGCTGTTGTTTATTTAGCTAATCAGTGCGTAGAATAAACTTGGAGATCCTTGGACCCTCTTTAAAAATGCTGAGCTTTCGGGGGTACAATGTCCCAATCTTAGTTCCCCAAGCGCTTTATATAAGGAAACACAGACTAGCGGAATCCTGTCTCAGAAGATAGGTTAGTTCAAACCTGTGTCCAATAGCTGCGTTAAATACGTAGGACTGAAACATGAAGTCGCCGTCATCGAAAAAACTTGGCACCGGTCGCAGCTGTAAAAACTCGCCTACTAAAATGACTTGTTTGCCTCCGAAAGGTTTAGCGCGATTAAGTTGATCAGCGACCATGTGATGTATAACATTAATTTTCAGTACGTAACTTGCTTTAAGCAGCTACTTTAATTTCTGTTCTATCGAAATGGCGCGAATCATTGTGATCTGAAAGAAAGTTTCCTATAATTAGGGAGCTTTAGCAATGACGACGAGAACGTGGACGTCACCGACCGGAAGTCTGGAAAACGAACTTCGATGCTACCACGCATGCCCAATCGAGCTCGACTCGTCGCCACACCTCGTTCAGGACGCCATTTGCCGCCATTTGCCATCTTGTCGAGAACGTGAGTATGTTCTATTTGTTTTCTAATTTCTGCATACGTATCTTAAGGATTTCTTCAATCTAAAGGGTCCGTTAATGAATATAAACAGTGTCGAAAGTAATTTGATCGTACCGTAATGAAAAAAACTTGTTTTCTTTCGAGTTTCAGGTAGAGCTTTACAGTTTAAAGTGGGGGAAAGCAATGGCAGATGATGATAAAAGTATTCCAGGGTACGTACGTAGTAGTGCTTTTATAAATACTAATCGCGGGCATCTCGTTATAGTTTTGTAATTTATACCAACTAGCATTTTTAAGAAGATTTCCGGGTTTGAAAAATATTCGAACTGCTCGGATCGACTACATGTAAACTTAGTTTAGCTCTGAATCACTGGAGGTTGTTTACAACACTGAATAAACGTTAAATTGTTTTAGTGAGCAATTTTTGCATTTTCAAATTAGCAGAACGTTTGACATGTTTTAGCCTGCATTGATTTTCAGCCGAAGAAAAGAAATAAAAACAAAAATTAATTTACAAATATTTACAGCTTAAAAGCGTTAAGCTTATATATAAGCTTAAGTACTCAAAATTAAATTAATTTTACCATTGGATAAAGTCTATTGCATTAACACTAAGTAGAAGATGTAATTCTTTATGTAATAAAAATTTTGTTGTTTTCAGAAATTATGCCATCAATTGGTCAGATGAACATAACCTTATGCTGTGTAGGGAGGTTCTTCTTCTGGAACCATTTAAGCACCCAAGACAAAGTAAAGAGAGGGGGGAAATCTGGGGTGAAATTGCACTAAGCTTAAATAGCATCAGTTCACCGAAATTCAAAGTTAGTAAGCGCTCTGTGAGGGACAGGCTTACTCTTTTGCTTTCCAAATACAAAGAAAAGATGAGAAAGGAAGAGCAAGGTTCTGGCATTGCACGTGATGATGAAACAGAAATAGAGGTAGCATTGTCTGAAATCATAGGAAAAGAACAGGCAGCTGATTTAGAAAGGAAAGAAAATTCAAATACCCTTACTAAAAAAAATGAAAATGATAAGGCCTCTGCAGAAGAAAGTAGATTAAAAGCCATGGAGCGCCTGGGACAAACCAAAAAGAGGAATGCTGATACAAGTTGCGATGAAGTTACTAAACGAAAAAGCAGAAGAAGTACTACTGAAGCTGTGCAAATCCTGAAAGAGAAGTTCGAGAACGAGAGAGAAATCCGGAAG
>JAHPZR010045667.1:32500-36508 GCA_019787425.1 Platygyra sinensis
AATAGGAAAGACATGGTGCAAAACAAGTACTCTGAAAAGTGATATAGGAATGCTTTTTTGAATGTCAGTGGCTCAGCTGGAGAGAATGTTTTTACCTCAATTACCAACGTGGCACTATTACAGCCAAAAATTGTCCAATTCACTCTGAAATTTTTTTTCTTTCCGGCTAACATTGCTTAGTCCACAGGAGGGGGATTGGCAAGGAAGTAATGCTTGCACCATAATAGCTGTAAGATTTGGCGACTACTGTAAACAACAAAATCTTGACATATCATTACTTTGGAATCATGCCCCCAAATGTTTGGGTTGATTCATTTGTTAATGCAATTTGTGATGGCAATGCCTTGTACAAGGAATTGCATGGTGATACAGCTGTTATCTAGATGTAGAGGATGTGGTTAATGATTTAGGACAGGAATGTCATGTAAAATCAGCAAATTAAATGGTTGGATTTACCAGTGCACATGAATACCGTGCCTAAATAGTGGACCATATTAGTGGTGCCATGCATGTCTCAACTACATGTACTACCCTTTATGGTGTACTGCTAGGTTATCAAAAAATCTGTTGGATTGCTAGTTAAGACCAATGGCCTATGTGTTGTTTTAGACAGCCACCAGCTTGTTACAACAAATAGTGGTGGGGTTATAATCATGGCAGACCATCTGAAGAATGCCATTCTTGAGTATTCCAATTCCCTTAGCAATCAGGGATATGATTTAAGTCAGGGAACATTAACATGGGTACAGTATGCCTAATTAGAATCACAAGTACTTTTTGACAGTTTTTGGCTTTGAACTTTCTCGGCCAATGTTGTTTGTAAGATAGTACACTATTTAGCTTTAGAGGTCTACTTTGAAGTTGTATTTCAATTTATACAATGTACAGTGTAACTGGAATCCTTTATCTCAAGTACAAGTTGTATGTAAAAAGAATTGTTTCAGAACATTAACATAGTATCATCATCATCATCATCATCATCATCATCATTTATTTGCCTTTATATTACAACAAATTGAAAAAAGAAAAAAAGAAAATAAATAATAATGATAACAATAATAATATACAGCAAGTTGTTAGGCGAGGAGACCTCAAGAAACCACCAGGCTTATAGGAGAGGCCACCTCGACATCACAATATTAAACAAGATAAGAGGGCTGCGAAGGAGTGCGGCAGAAAACTAACTCAGAAACTATTTTAGTAAAAACTCTAGCACTTTGTTTTTAAACGCAGGAAAGCTTGACAAATTGGTAATAGAGGCAGGAAGACAGTTCCAGACCTTGGTAAAGAATAGTGAATTTCTTGATGTTTGTACGACAGGGATGCACACGATAATTACCAGCTGTTCTTTGTGTTATATTTATGGACTTGACTGTTTGTCATAAACAGATTGAGGAAAAGTGGAGGCAGTAGATTATTGTGGTAGCAGAACATGAATTTAGCAATATCGAGGGTATTGATTTGAGAGAGGTCATTCCCCTCGAAAGAGTTACATCACTGTTTTGCTTCACTGTGTAGAATGCTTATTTTTAGGGTTAGCACTAGCGTTCAAGGTTAAAGTTATTGCTTAGGGTTAGCACTGGCGCTTATTTTTAGGGTTAGGGCTAGCGTTTCAAGGTTAAAGTTATTGCTTTGGGTTAGCGCTTCGGATTAGTTTAGAGTTAAGAGTCAGGATACGTTAGTGTTGGCGCAGTGTTAGGCTAAGGAAAACAATCTCAACTTAGGAAATCTAGTGCACGAATCGATGCGTAAATCAAGTCAATGAATAGTTCCTAGAGATAGAGGCCGAACGTTTTGCAAATCAGCTACGTCAGTGACTTAAATGTTTAAATGTTTCTACGTGAAATTATTTTTGGGTAAAAAACTGCTTCTTCCATGAAATGATTATTTCTGACAACACTGAAAGAGGAAGCCTTAAGCTAACATGCTGCTCATGCCGAAAGAAAGCATATGAAACGGAAAATTTATCAGCAAAGGAGCGCTGAAATACACAGCAAAACTTACATTTGAGCTGAAGTTTTCTTCTTCCTAACCTGCGATCAGGCGTTCTTTGTCTTCAGTTTTTCTCACGGCGGGCTCGATCCTGTCACAACTTAAACCCGGGGTGGTAATTCGATAAAAAATTGATATCGGAAAATCATTCGATAATTCGATAACAATCGATTAATTGATTTTAAAACGATATCGACTTATCGGTCAATCGATAGAAATCGATACTCACACGCCGACGAAGTGTTAATTTTATCGATTTTATCGGATTCATCGATCGCTATTGAATCGATAAAAATAAAACCTGTTTCCGTTGAGGGAGCGTTTGATTGTTGACTCTTTAAATGTAGATTTCAAAGGCGGCAATGAGATGATTTGTTGACGAACATTGTACAAGAGATCAAAGACACTGCATTATGATTTTTTCCTGATTTTATTGTTCGATTCACATCATTTCGTAGATTGGATTGTAGTAAATTGTAAAAAAAAATATAAAAAAAAAAAAATTTTTCGATTACCCGGGTTCAATTACAAACGTAAATTATTTTTTCCGTCTCTTTGGCTTCAGTTGTCGTCCAGTCTGGTTGTCGTCTTATTATTCCCTTTTTGATTTGTTCCTTTGGTTTTGGGACCACGTTTTAACCTAAGAAAAATGGGGGAACAAGAAGAGATCAATATAACGAACAGGGAAGTTGTTATAAGTGTCTCTGCGAGCTCTTTAACATCTTTTGGTGTTTCCGTTTCGGAAAATTGGTCGATAAGCCCTAATTAAAAAAATCGATAATTATCGATACTCACACCGAACTCTTTTATCGATTTTTATCGAATTTCGAAAACATTAATCGATTTTTATTCGATTGTTATCGAATGTTATCGATTATCGATTTTATCGAATTACCACCCCGGGCTTAAAGTAACCATCTGCTTGGAAATCCACGATACACACTCACGGAACGCATGCCTTGCCAATTTAACCTACCTGCGATTTGCCTTTTGGCTTCTGTTTGGCCCGTAAAAATGGCTTTCAATCTGTTTAAGTTATTTCACCTAAACACTCGGTACAGGTCAAATTTCAAGGACTTTGCTTTCTCGCCAGTCCCCGGCCGTGTTCTGAGTCACAACTAGACGCGCTTTAAGTCACGCACACAATGCTCACGGCGCTTTACGTATGAAGAGATTATTATGGGATATCCCAGAAATTTTTGTAGCGAAGGTTCTTGGATGGCTGATTTCAAGAAAATAATAAGAGTTCTAGAAAGCAGTTCTAATTTCCAAAACTGACACACGCCGAAGTTTGGCAATGAGCCATAAGTCCAGGACGGATGCTTTGTTTTGGAATGCTTGGTGGACTTGGCGAGGGTCAAAGGCTTAATTGATGCCAACTCTCCTACCAGGCGGGGCGCAAATATTTCTCGAATAAGCTTCGAATATCGGTGGAAATAACGAGCAAACTCTGCCTTAATTAACAGGTAAGCTCTGAATTTGTGTTATCGAAGTAATCGATGCTTTGCGCGCCAAAAGCCGACGTCACAAAGGCAGCTAAAAAAACATCACTACCAGTAAAAACGGCAATTTAATTGCAAAGACACGAAGAAGGATTTTGAAAGAAGAAAAACAACAACAACAACAAAAAGATTTCACCAACCTCGAATCGAGCCTTCGATCGAGCCTTCGAGTGTCACGTCAAAACAAATTCGAAATCAATTTCGTTCCGCGCGTTATCCACTTGAGCTGACGAAGCAGCAGTGAGATATCGTGTTATATAGTGACTTCATCCTTGAGCGAAACAAAAGGTTTCTTTTGTTTTTTCGTTTAACAATAGATCTCCAAAAGAGGGTGTCACATTTCACTTCTTTATTCCCGAAGCGGATAAAATTCACCGTCCGCATCGTAGATTGATGCGCGTCATTTTTAGCTCTGCTATCCGAACGGAAGAGAGCCCATGCACCAAAACCAAACAATTTGTTTGCTTTCCAACTCACACCACTGCTGATTCAAAGAAAAATAGGTCTTTAGTTT
>JAHPZR010045668.1:0-12070 GCA_019787425.1 Platygyra sinensis
ACTCAAAGTGGCAAAGAGGCCATTTTTACCACCAAGTGCAAAGATCCGTTTCGGTGGCACGGCGAGGATTCACTGCTGTGTCACAGGGCAGGCATTTTCCTTGCACAAGTCTGTATTTTAATGCTTCATTTAATAAAATTTGGCTCGTCCTGTCTGCGCGAATCAGCTCATTTGTCTCGTAGTTAAGTGTGAGGAAACGCAATGTCAACAAAGGTAACCGAACGTACTGAAGCAGTTTTCCAAGGAGTGAAATTCTATCCTGGAGCTTGTGTTTAATCCAAGATAACACTGCTTCAAACACTACTTGCTCGGATACAACGTTAAGGTTGTCGTCCCGAAGAAGGTCGGTCAGCTGAGAAGCTGACAGAAGGAGAAATTCTTCGTGTTGGATCACTTCTTGAAAGTGGTCTTGAATGTACTTTCTCGATTTCTTCGTAAGGCTCTGACAAGAGTAGGCTTCCGCGAATTTGCTGATTCCTAAACAGTTGCTAGAATGAAGCTGCTGGCTAAGAAAATGGCAGCAGATCTCCTTGACCCTGTTTAACTGCAGCAAATTGGCAGCTGGTAGCAAAACTTGGACGTTCTCTTGTGTGACTTGAGCTTTTCCGGTGTACGCGAAATCGACCAGAATATGAAGCGCATTTTCGTCAACTTCTTTTAGCTGGATTACTTGTTTTTGGCTTTCAAGAAGTTTTCCCGTGAACATAGCATTGAAGTAGGGACTGCAAGCAGAAAGGACCACACGATGGGCCGAGACTCTGTGTTTTCCAGCACACAGCTCAACATCGCAAAGTTCTCGCCGCTGGCGCAGTTGATTCAATCCTTTTAGCAGCTGGTTTGAATGTACCACTTCTGGCGTTCCCGAATTAGCCTCCGATTCATTCACCATCGTTTCTCAATCCCTGCATTTATCGATGCAAGCGAAAAACAGACGAATACATTGAAATTTCAAACCAAAACAAGCGATATTCCGTTCAAGAAACCTCTTCCCAAAGGATTCAGCGACAACGACACTCTCAGATCACTCAGCGGTTGACCTTGTGGAGCATGCCAAGTAGCCTTGTCTGAGGCAGATGGTTCTGTACTTTGTTCTGTTCTATGTTACGGTTCGGAACAGGAAACACTTTCCGAGAAGAAGGATGATATTTTCACTTCGTTAAAAATTTTATTTTGAAACATGTCTTAGGTCTGATTCCGTTTCGATGGAAACCGCCGAAAATACTGGTTAAAAATTCATTAGCATGTCAAACATAATATATTTAGACCAGTGTGGTTAAAAATAAACTGTACGGAACGGTCACGAAAGCTCAACGAAAATGACTGATCTCTAAGGACAGTTTTGGGTAAGTAAGGAATATTCAAATAATTTTGTTAGCATTGAATATAAGATGAAGATATCAATATGCCAGTCTCAGTCATGTAAGAAAGAAAATTCATAATTAATTAAAATTAGTTAAATATCAACTACTTCGTACCATGTGCATGTAAAATTGAGCGGCCTGGGTTTCTGAAAGATAAGTTAAGCGTTTGCAATTAGAATGATGACGAAGGAAAAAGCGTCAACAGAAAAATAAGTCTTTCAAATAGGTGCATAGTTCCCTGCGGCGCCACAGGTCATTGACAGGTACGGAATTTCATAGCCACCGTACGTGATCGCGTAAGTCCGTTTGAAGGTCTTTGAAAGTGCTTGGACTCATTCGAACAGAGAAAATGATTAAAGTTCGTGATTAAGGAAAATATAACACAGCAACGAGAGCTATGCCAATCGAGTGGGAGAGAGTCGGCCGTCATCTTTTTTTACATGGATTCCCCCGTGGTGATGCGGAGAGTGGGGAGTAGGGGGAGGGGGGGAGGTGGAGTTCACATAATATACACATGATCCGAAAAAAAACACTGCTGAGGTGTATCAACAACAACAACAACAACAAGGTTTATTTGAACTGTAAAATTAAATTAAGTATTAAACAGGAAATAAATTAAAAATACATACAGTTGCCGGGTCACTCAAAATAACTGATAAAGAACTAAACTATTTGGGTGAGGAGTTTATGATGTGTGCATACATGGATCTTACACTCAATTTAGTAAAAAATATGCCCATGGGAGCTTAATTAGTAAAGGGGGTCGGTTTGGGGCGCAACCGCTCTGATTGGTTGAGAGCGGTTGCCCCCCAAATCGACCCCTTTACTCTTAGCTTAATTATCAGTTTTACCAGGCTCATGGTTTTACCGAATTCCCTCACCGGAAGGCTGCATGTAATCATAAACTCCTTACTAAAAGCAGTTGACTACAGTGATGCAATTATCAATATACTGTCTCAGCAGACATTTTTTTCACAAATAAACAGAACGCGGTACGGTACAGTAAAAAGCACAATAAAGCTTAGTTATACATGTTTACACTCTAGCTCCCAAATGACCTGCAATCTCAAAGTTGGCCTGTTTTACAGGCAATGTGTTTACTTGGTTTTTGTTTTCGCGTTCTCATCAGCTTGTGCTGTTCCTTCAAAGAACAGTCGCTTTTCTTTAACTACGCAACAAAGGTTAAATTAGCCCACCCCTCCCTTGGTGGTAATTATTTCTGGTGTATCTTAGCAACCATCATATTTGTTGCATACTGTACGGCTCGCTCTGTTTGTTTTGTGGATGGAGGGGTAAACATTATTCACGGACTTCGGAAGTGTAGTATTTACAAATCAATTAACTGATATTTCGATGTTTACTACGAGCTTAAGCAAAGAACTCTACGGTCCATCCCGGATCAGTGCAAGAACTGGAATTAAAGATATTCTTTTGCGCGATCATGTGTTACAAGAAGGAGAATGGCATTCTGAGCATAAGAATCCCTGGAAGACTTCCTTTTCGATTTCTTTTGAGGTAGGCGCTAGCCAAGTTTTTTCTTAATTGAAAGATAGCTGAAAGATTGCTTATCATGTTCATGTATGGATTAACATTTTGCGGCTGTACTGTTGACACCAAAGCAAGCTTCTTTGTCGAGGATATTTGCACGCCACACGAGGTCGTCAAGGGTCAAAATACTTCAAGGGCCGCAAAATTTGTTTATTGTACTCCCTCTTTTAATTACAATGGTTTCTATTGATGTAAAATTTAAAAACAAGAAATAACTTGTATGAAGAAATTGATCACATACTTCTCTTCCGCGGTGTTCGACTTTACTTTTCCGCGCGCGCGACACATAACACTGAGGTTCCGATTTCTGTTGTCAGTATGCATGCGAGATAGCACCCCGGCGACTGAAAAATTCCCAGCGTGATTCCAGAGCCTTTAGATACGATTTGTAATACTCTCTAAAATAATAAAAAAGACATGCAGTAATTAAAAGCGTCGTCATTTTGCTTGTAAATTGAAAGTCGCACTCTACAAAGATTCGAAGTGCTTCGGAAAGATCATGTTTTGCGAATCAAGGCAGCGACCGTAAAGTTAATGTGGCTATTTTCTCAATTTTTTCGTTTAAGAAACCTGACGTAGATAAAGGTGTCAAACATGAAAGGAAAGTGGATGTGCGGGTAGGTTGTTGTGTTTCCCGTAATAATTGTTGAAAGATTGATTAGATCGTCTACTTTAAAATAATAATAATAGAACGCCAAAGATGTGTAAACCTGGCGATCACGTTAGTATATTATTCTCCATACTCAAAATTGTGATACCAGTTTTATAATTTATCCTCTAAGCACTATGTAATTATTGGCAAAAAAATCACATTAAACATGGAAAATTAGCGTAATAGTGGAATGACAATGGCTAAATGGAATTTTTGAATCAATTCAACATTAGGTTATAGTATAGTAACAGTGAATAAAGTTAGTGTGTCCTTGAGAATTTTTACTACATTGAAATAGCCAGGTACAATGGATTTGCACTAATGTTTTATATCGTCAGACGAACGTCACCAGTTTTGTACTGGGTGCAGAGGAGGGCCCTGTGTTGGCAACCACAGCTAAGGACTTTGACAACAAGCTCCAGGGAGTCCCTGTTAAAGCTGCTCCAAGCCAATCGACAAGTATTGCTGTACGTAAACTGCATTGACTTTGTGTATTTTCTCAAATGCATTGACTTGTTCACTTTTTAACTTTGTTAGAGAGTAAATTAATTTTGTCTTTGTTTAATTAACAGGATTTTGCTCCCAAGTACATGACTGATAAAACATTTGGCAAGTCTGGATCTGTGTATGACAGCATGTTTGCAAAGGTATTAATTATTGTTAATTTAAAAATTGTTTAATATTTATGAAAAAATGCATTGACATAATTTAACTGTTATAATAATTTATTCCTGTCCCATTGTCCTGAAAAAGTCATGTTCTAGACCTTAGTGATTAGGATTTTTTTAAAAACCATACTTACTTTTTTCAATATAATGATGTTCGTCCTTCGCTGGTGAAGAAGACCATGACTTTGAATCACTGGGGAGTGGAGTGGGTGCGGAAATGGCTGATTATCATCCATTTAACATCTCATGGCTGAATATTCCCCAGCTAAAACTGGGAATATCACCCTTCATGTAGCAAAAGGGATTTGAAGGATAAATTATGAAACAATCATTTGGTACAAAAATATGCTTGGATATTTTGCCCTTGGACAGTATCTGTTCTTCGAAGCTCATAGTTTGCTTCTTGAAACAGATAATGCCCGCGGGCAAATATCAGAACATATTTTTCCATTCCAATTGGAGGCTATTGTTTGTTTATAATTTATGAAATAATCATAATTAATATTTTTTTCATGATTTGCAGAAAGGCCAGGCACAGGGCTCCAGGGCAAAGAACAGAGCAGAATGTCAGAAACATACTGATGATCTGAATACGACTCATTTTCAGTTTGGAACTGATTTGAATGGGTGAGACTATCCATTAATTTTAAACTAGTTACTCTGCATACAGTAACTCACAAAGTCTAGCTTAAAAATGAAGTGTGTGGAACAACAAAGAGTTTTTCCCAAATAAAAAAAAAGGCTGTTTGCTTTAGTTTGAGCTTGAACAGATTGATTAGAGCATGTAGTTATTACTGTTGTAGTCTGCTGGCAGCCTTTTTTTTTTCAAAGGATCACTTACACTTGTAAGGGTTTAGCCACCGTGAACACAAAAAAGTGATATGACCAAGGGTGAATAAGGCACATGCCACACCCATGTTTAGTCCCATCCTTTTAGGCTAAAGTGCCGTGCCTCTAAACCCCTGCTGAATTTCAAGAGAAAAACAGACTGCCAGTTGAGTATAACTTTTGTCTCTTGATGTTTTTAATACAATATTGCAGGTATGGTACAGAAACAAGACACTCCTTCAAGAACAAGTCAGAAAACTCTCCAGAAGAAGGTGGCTCCACAAACACAGCTTCCAAGACAGCTTTGGAGACCTACAAATCAAGTGTATTTAGACACGGCGATTGGAATGTCGCTGAACCACGCTCTGTGCGACACTCAGTCACTTGCGATGATTTCCACATTAAACCATTTTCTAGCAAAACTGATGAACTCGAAGAAACAAAGCAACAAGGTGAAGAAAACCAGGCTGAATCTGAAGAATATGCAGTCAACCCAAGAGGTACAATCCTAAATGCAACAAAAAGAAGATGTTACATACTTCATTATTGATATCACTGTGCCAAATGTAAACTTTCAAAGCATATTTTGAATTGAAGTATGCACAAGCAATTTTTGTATTAATTTTTATGTTATTTAAAATCTTTAAGTCTCTCAGGTAATTTGCAACATTAGATTTCTTTTTTTCTTTGCAGATGATCCGAACCATCCTCACTATCAGCGAAGCACTCACTTCGTGGTAAGCTCATGTAAACACCACACACGCTCAGATTATTCACGATTTACATGTAACTAATAAAAACGTCATGTATTACTACTCTGACATCGCATTGTAATTGATAACATATGAACAGTGAATAAAATGAGTTGGTGTAAAACCAATGATTTGTGGAAACCTGTCATACATGTAGTTGTCAACGGAAAATAAGACCAATAGAACATACAGATCTCTTAGAGAAGCTTCATTATGATACTGCAGAGATTTCAAAGTACCAATAGTAAAAGCTTGTCATGGTCTTCAGTATTTGTTTGAATTATCAAATTCCTTTAATACGCAGATTTTTTTGCCTTTTTCAGTTAGGAGCCAATGCAGATGACCGAAGGTCACTTTATTACAAAGGTGAGATTAATGATAAAATAATTTCGTTAACAAGCTTACTTCTTTCTGAAAATGAATCAAGTTTGCACAACTTGTTGACGCGACTCAATAAAACTGCTGTACCGTTTAACTCAACGTTTTACTTTATTTCAACTGGGAAAACCTAACCTTGAACAACATGGTGAATACTCGACTTACACCTTTTTACCCGCGTGGAACCACGCAAAAGCACCCCCCTCGACCCCTGTCACTCATTTCCAAATAAGGCAACACAATGTCACACTCTCCTGAACACAACTTGTTAATCTAATTAGTTTTCCTGTAGCAATTTAAAATCTTTATTCCATATTACTGGCAATGTGAATCATGTGCTATGTAAATTTAATAGTCACCAAAATGTGATGTGCCCAAAATTTTGTTTGCATGGATCAGTTAGGAATCCAACTCTTACTTTGTTCGTGTTTGTCCTCTGATTTCCATGCTGCCCACCACATCGGCAAGTAGCATTTAGTGGGAGCAAGTGAAAACTGAAATTTACCAGCTCACATCACTGGGCAAGTGGAATTCAATTTGTTTGTTGGCAAGTAGCTTCTTAGTGGGGGAGGTGAAAACTGAAATTTACCAGCCCACTGGGCAAGTGGAATTCAATTTGTTTGGCAGCAAGTAGCTTTTTAGTGGGGGAGGTGAAAACTGAAATTTACCAGCCCACTGGGCAAGTGGAATTCATTCTTTTTTCCTGCCCTGAGCTGACTAAAATGTACTATTGCTTTTTATCCCCAGATTTTATGCTTGGTAAACGAGAATGCCTGATTAAACCACTTCCTGCTCCTCCTCCAATCTCTTCCAAGGTATGTAGCTGTACATGTGCTGTGCTGTAAATGATATTTTTTCAAATACACGTTGTAGTTTGACTATACTGGTATTTTTGCTTTCTAATAAATGCGTCTCAATCTGTTCAAACTATCAGGTCCTTCCAAACCTTGAGGACTGCTTGCCACCTTGCTCAACAAACAAAACAGATTTTGTTAATCACAAGACTCACATTTGGGAGATTGGCCAGGTAATTTTATTTAAGACCATCATTGTAACTCAGAAAAGTTAAGAAGAGTATGGAGGCTTGTAATATATTTCAATTGTTTGAAACTCAAGATGAAGAGAGACATAATGAAAAATTTCTTTGCAGGGAAGAGCTGCTGACACTAAATTCAATCGGGTATGTATTTATTTGGATTTTACTTTAAATGCTTATGTTAGTGGCCAGAAAAACCCAATGTTCATTAATCTGAGACACTTTTTTCTTTCTCATTTCCAGGATCGTCATAATACTCCAGCTGTTGTTTTAGCATGTAATGCCACACATCATCTTGGTGACAGACAGGCATCAAGTAAGTGGTTTAGGAAGTCACTGTCCGTGAAGTATAAATAAGCCCAATTTATGCTTTATTTGAAAACCAGTCTTCTTAAATTGGATATAAATAGTAATATTTTCAATATGTAAAAAAATAAGAATTATCTAAGTATAAATTTTGCTGATCCATTTGCCTCTGTTTCTCTAGTGACAAGAGCTGATTACCTACCTCCACCAAAGGGTGTTCCTTACTTGAGCCCCCAGAAGGAACCCAAAAGTAGATATCGATATCTGGACAGTGATGGGGCTCTTCTAAGGACACCAGTATGGCCCTTGCCTTCTGAGACTAAGGTGTGATTCTATTTTGCTTTCAGGAATTAATTTTTAAGTCTTGCTTGCTTGTAACACTGCTGATTTATAGGTGAAAGGCAGTGATGTCAGAACCTCTATTTAAAATTCGTAATCTGTGTATTTTTTTCTTTTTGAACAGGAAGAGTTTATTCCTATTGAAGAGCTGGTGACAGGTGATTTATCATCCAAACTTAAAGAGAAGAAATCAGATTGCAAGGAAAGAATTCAAGATAACAGGAGCACTCATTTTCAGTTTGGTTCAGATGAGCAGCCCAAGCACACTGAACAGGTGCAAAAATTAAGGCGCAATATCAATAATCATGTTTAGGGACATTTTTGCAAATGAGCGTTTTAAGGTAATTCCTTAGTATTGCATTGCGCATCCCTACTGCGCACGACTTTTGCGTCATTAGCGCGCGCACATGAGCGCGTGCACGTGCAAAACGTGGAGTTTCCCTCAAACTTATAAAGCTCGATAGCGAAATAAGTGCTCCTTTTCTCTTAAACGAGCACGGTGACTCCCGACTTTTTTTCGGGTATTTGCTAAAAACAGTCAAATAAAGAACATATTTGAAAAAGAAAAAAGTTTGATAGTAGAACAATCTTTTTTTGGAAAATAGTTCCCTACTGGATGTATTTTGGCCAAGATGAGGACTTCAAGCTAACCACGCAACTGTCTGAAAAAGTGCAATATTCCCTCAACCAAGCAATCAAAAACGGCTTCAAATGAAGCAATACTGCCTATGTCAATAAATGAAGCTTTGCTTTCAAGACAAAATCTTGTGTCTTTCAAGTAACCATGACTTATTTCTGTATGAAGGTGATTCGAATTTTTAACGCACAACCAGTTGAAATACCCCATTTTAAGAGCCTGCTGACGCGTAAATGAGCACGGTGACCCCATTTTTTTATTGCGTTTTTTTAATGTTCATATCATGAATGTTAACTATGCCAAGTTTCAAAAAAATGTTTGATAGTAGAACAATTTCAAGGGAATTACCTTAATTTCAAACAGCAATCCATTACTTCCCTCGATAGAAAAAAATCCTGTTTCATCAAATTATAGCTACTTCCACCTTCAGTTTGCAATCAGTATTAAAACAGGCACGACACTCACTTGGTTAAAACATTGCAAAGGGGGAAGGGAAGCGAAATATTTGAGAGTGTACTGTAGGGAGAAAACATTTTTAAGCGTGTCTCATCTGTGGTGGGAGGACAGGGGGCGGGAGCCCGCGAGAATAGGGGGTGGGAGGCGGGAGAGAAAAGGGCCGGAAGAGGGAGTCCTAAGAAGGCGGGAATAATGTATTTTAACGCTTAAAAGCACTAAAGTACTTTCAAAAATAAGGACCTAAAATGTATTTGACTTACATTTAGCTGAATTTGAAACTTCTAGAGCGACTGAAACTCGAAAAAAATTTCCCTTGGGCTAAAAAACTGAGGCTTAATTCCGGTAAATTGAAACTCTTTTCGGTGGTTACGTCATGGGTCATGAAATGGTGTCGCTTAAACTTTTTTAATAGCTTTTCATGGCCCATGTTGTAACCACCGTGTGACTGAGTGAGAGGAGCAAGGCTGAAAACTAAGGAAAAAAGGAAAAGAAAACGCCTAAGGATTGCGCAATTAAATATTATTTACGGACGAAGGCGAGAGAGCAGAGTAAGGGAAGAGGAAGGGCCTGAGTCCGAAACCCCCTGTACCCCCCTCCCCCCCCCCCCACCCCCGTTTCCAGTGATCTTCATTTGCCCCTGATTGTGGTTCCCCTTAATATACGACAGTGGAAAGAAGGAATCAAAAGTGAAATTCTCACGACTGGTATTAGTTCGAAATGCATGGATAAAACCGATGTAAGACGTGAAAATTTCTATATTTTAACTGCAATCTGTCAGCCAGGTCTTACCTTTTTCTTCCTTTTCCCCTTGGGATCTTAAAAGTCAATATCGTAATTTCATTTTTTTTTCCAGCATGACCAGTTCTTGTCATCGTTGCACCTTGATCCATCTCTTCCTGCCGCTGGGAGAAGTGAAGGCCCTGAACAAAAATACTCCCATGTTTATCCAAGGTCAGTGAAACGTGGAGCGGTTTGAAGAAAGTAAACAACAAAATCCTTGATATGACAGCACTTAATAATTGTCGGTTAAACCCCAATCGATTCTTTGAGTTGAGTTGACATCAGTGTAGCGGATTCTTCTTAAGATCTCATTTTTGCGAGATCTTAGGCATTGTTGAAGCTTCCCAACTATTGATCAACTTGAAGTAGGTGATATGCTTGCAAGTTAATAAAGGTAAATTATAGCGGCTGCCTTTCGTAGCGAGTTTGTAAAACTGACGAACTTTAGCGCGCCAACCTCGTTCCCAGGGAGCGCGCTTGACCCTGACGAAGGACCTTACGCAAGGCGGTTTCAAGTTAGTGTTTTGTTATACCTCCCAACTCAAAAGTGGAAAAAACTGCGAAGAAATCGTTTGCTTTACGCCGGCTGGCTCATAAAATTTGCCGCGGTTTCAAAAAGCATGACCTGATCAAGTGCGGGTCGAAAGTTCATGTAGTTGTTTCCCTGGGGCGTAAGCGGGTTTTGACCCAATCAGAAAACGTATTTGAGTTGGGAGGTACTGGGAGGTATCCCAATAGCTAATTGTTTCTCTTGTTCACCTACAGCTCAGCAGTTTCTTTAGAAACTAAGACCCTTGTTGTCGTTACCCAGCCTGACAACAAAAGAATCCTTGTCTGCAATATTTGCATCATTACCCGCATAAGCGATACAGTTTCTGATAAAGCTAAAGAAACATTAGTTCTGAATATTGAAAGGACATGGCACAGTTAACTGTTCCAAGGAATTTGAAACCGATGTATTGAATATATTTAATATATTTTTCTTTGTGTTCGACGTGGGTTAAAAAGCTCAAAATATCCTCTTTTTTTACAGTGAATCAGCAGAACAAGAGAGGCATAGTGTGTCAAACCTCCCTGCACGGGATAGAGTGTCCATGATCCAGAACCAGATACAGCAGTTAAGTCAACAAAGGTATTAACGCCTTATACTATAATATACTCGTCTAAATAAGTAATTTTTTTCATTTACGAACATGCGTTAACGAAGTATAAACTGTTTGTAATGTTTCCCTTTAACAGATTTTTTAATCCACGGGATCCGATGAATATTAACTTGCGAAAAGCCTTTCTGGAATTTGACACAAGCTTGTAAGTACAATATAGTGATACTTCTGCTCTTTTCTAGAAGCTGACTGAAAGCATTTGATGTGTACGGGACCTGACTCGCCACTTCTGCACGAGTAATTTGTTTCACCTCCCGTCAGAAGTAGTGAGTCAGGTTTCGTCTATTCTACACTACGCCTTCATCTTTTACTAAATACTTTATTTTCAACTGTTTTCCTTCCACACTATTGACTAATACGCGAAGTGTGGACGGAATGCCTAACCGGAGAATTAAAAGGCTCCCTTTTCAAATTCCTCTGACGTAGTGCGTACGCTACCTCACTTTTGATCGTCCAAGCTATAGCGAACGCAGGAAAATAGTTTTCTTAATATTCGGTTTGTTTGATCTTATTTTCAGGAGTGGTACTATTTCAAAGGATAACTTGAGAACCGTTCTGAAAAACCTCGGATTTGTCATGGATCAGGACACCTTTGATAAACTCTTTGAAATGTGAGTAAAGAAATCTTTGTTTAGAAAATCATATTCGAAGTTGTTCACTGTCATTTGAACCGTTCGTTACAGATGTTCCGTAAAGAATTGAGCTCGATTTTTAGAAACTGAGGGAGGAGCACTTCAATCCTTCACTAGTTCTGCGAGTTTACGCTGCACTTCAATCCTTCACTAGTTCTGCGAGTTTACGCTCACCAGATTTTATGTCACATATTAATATTTCAGATGCGATACAAATCATACTGGTTATATCGACTACCAAGAATTTGCCAAACACTTGACGAAAGACCTCCCTATAAGTCGCGGAACTAAACCTGTGGCTTCTTCAGTGATGAAGGCAGATTTCTGCCCACCAGAACACAGAAGGTAAAATTCAATTGCTTTGCTAATATAAACCACTGTTGGCGAATTTTGTACTAATTGTTTCAGTCCCTTCGTAAAGTTAAAGTCGGATGAAGTCTCAGGAATGAATTTATTGACTCGCAAATGTAATTCTGCCTTGAAACAAAGTGCTCTTTAATATATTTCATTTAAATGGTTTCATCCAGAGATCTA
>JAHPZR010045669.1:0-15108 GCA_019787425.1 Platygyra sinensis
GCACTAACGATCTACGTCTCAATCCTTTTTTGGTTAAAAATCGTGTTTTCCTTTTTCTTTATATTATGCACTAAACCATGTGCTCATAGAGAGAAATTTCACTCTCAATTAGACATTATTGTGAGTTAAATTATTGTTAAATCCTTCCCTGCTGCATTTTTCTCTCAAAGTTCTTGCAGAAAAATATTTTTCTACCTCTTAGTCTTTGTCTTTAGGTAATAACAACATCATCTTTGCATTAAGGTTATAATAACATGGATACTGGTATTAGGTTGCCTCTACAGCTAGATTGCCCCTTGAAACTACAGTGTAGCAGCTCTTTCAATGATTGCTTAAGTTACATTTTGACGTTCTTGAGAATTTGCTTGCCTATAAATCTTACACAGCTATGTTAGCTTAAATGTGTACTGTTGAACTATATGTATGTCTTGTCTGCTGGTTCAGAATAGGCCATTTCCAAGTTATTGTGTGTCTCTGTTTCAAACCAAGTCATTGTGCAGAGTCTTTCATATCAAGATGACTTTGATTTGCATGGAAATGAACATGCAAGGGAAACGTTTTCACACTGAGACTCCTTTTGACACAGGCAAAGGGCAAATCTGAATGGCCTACTACCGAAACAGGTAGACCATGAATTCAAAGACAAGCGTGGCGGTTGACTTCGGCGGCAAATGTCTACGATTTTGATCACATGGCTTTGTTTGTCAGACGAAAAAGGTGAACGCTTGTGGTCACATTCCAGTGCGTGATTTAACAATGGCGTATTCTGGTCTATTCTGTAAACAGCAAAAGGCGAACTCTAATTCGCGGGAAATCTGTATATGAAAGCTTTAGAGCAAGCATTATAGACTCCATCGTTGCAGAATGTAAAAGAAAACTTTCACTTGAAGTATTTGGGGCTTCCACGAAAATGGTTGACTCAGAAAATCCGAAGTGCGAACAACAAGCTGTACCGGCGAGGTCAGCAAGGAGAAAGGAATGTGACCACGTGCGTTCAGCTTTTCAATTTGACAAACAAAGCCACGTAATCGAATTCGTTAACGTTTGGCGCCACAATCAACTGTCACTCTTGTTTTTTTAATTCGCAGTCTACCTGTTTCGGTAGTAACTGTAAAGCCATGGGTGTTTTTTCAATTTTGACACCAATGCTTTTTTTTGCAGAAGAGAAGACATCTTGGCTCCTGAATCGGGACACGGTAGAAAAGTTTTTGCTTTGAAATTCCACCCTTTTGATGACAACATATTTTTAACTGGAGGCTGGGATAGATGTGTAAAGGTACAAATTAATGTACCACTGGTAAAACCATAAAAACTGAGGTCTGAGGTCATAATCCTCTCATGATCAGAGCTGTGAGGTTTCTGTAGGTAAATTTGTGTGCAAGGAATGCAGAAGGCTTGGTAGATGGAGGTTTTTGCATATATTGCAGGCCTATCATTCTGTGGATAAGTGATTTTCCTGTAAAAAAAACTACCCTAATCATCCTTGTGATGTGTCAAACGTTCACGACTTTAGAAACCAGAAGAAACCTTTTGCGAGTGTCATCTCACAGTGACTATCCCTTACAAGTGTCACTCTTACATGGGACAATATAACCACCCATCTTGTTTAGTCCCCAATAATGATCCTAAAAGTGACTGAAAGTTGCACCTCACCACAGACCTCTTCCAATTTCTAAAGTTGTCCATGTTTTTCTAGGTGTGGGATGTACGATCTGACCAAGTGGTGCGTTCAATCCGCGGTCCGTACATTTGTGGTGATGGAATTGATATCTGGGAGGATTCCATTTTGACGGCATCTTGGGTGGCCCATGATGCACTACAGGTATGTTTTATCACAAAGGAACTGCCAGTACTATGTAGATTTAGCGAAGCCTAAGAGCGGAGCTCCTGGGTCGGGTTGTTTAAAGCCGGAGAATTTTGATTCAAGTTTTGTAATATCCTGGCGAGGTCTGTTTCTATTGCTGGCCTTCTATTTGAGTTTGAATAATCTCAAACTACATTGCACACGAAACAAAAGCAGCAAAAAAAATTGTACTTCAGTTTATTTGATTAGCGTTAAACTGCTTCTGAACAACCTAGGCCAGATTTAAACAAGTTAACCTTAGGGTTAGGGTTACGGTTAGGCATGAGCCCGCAATCTAATCGAACACCATTACTTGGTCAGCGGTTAACTATGAAAAAACCTGTAACCTCTATCAGCTCTAAACCTGAGCACACAATATGGCCACATGATACCGACCAGAAGATACCCCATTTTGACAGGTGTCAATTGGCCATAACATGGATGTCCAATGTTAAAGATGTATGCTGTACACCAAGGCTTCATGATTTGATATTAGCTGTATTATGGCCGCCATGTTGTGCAACCTCGTCGTTGTAGGACACATGCGCCTGCCACTAGCCAGTTTGACCATGAAAAAAGAGTTGCATGGTTTTCTGTTTCTATGCATGCTTGTGGTCTGTTTCTATAGTTAGGTGCTCTGTATGGCGGCCCTTCTGGCTGTTAGAGCTCCGCTATAAAATTTTAATTTGAACTCATCAAAGAATACGAACATTTGTACAGTCTATCTTTGTTGTGGCTGTATTAACGATGACTTTTTTCTATTTGTAGATATGGGATTTTGGAAGTGGGCAGTTGGTGGAAGTGATTCCATTTCCCCATGATGAGCGTGGAGAGTTTCTGTATGTAGGTCGGTTTTGTTCTGGGAGTGACATCATCGCCGCGGGAGGAAGTGGAACAAATAATCTGAAGATCATTAACAGAAATGTACACAAGGTGCGGAAATAAACGTGGTATTAGGGAGGGAAAGGTGGGGTCAGAAATTAAATCTTCATGTGCAGTAAGGCCTTGTGCTAAGCAGCCCACATTGCCATTTTAGTGTACCCTTTAAAGTGCCCCTATGATCACATTCTCGGTATCCATTTTTTTTTTACATTTTCGTACACATTAGGTCTTCCCTGGAGATCTTGCCAAATTTCAATCTATTACGAAGTATAGAGCGCACGTTTTTTTGGACCTTTTATTTTTGTGAATCCACGGCCGCCATTAATTTTCCTTGTTCCAATTCTTGGTTGAAAATTTGAGTGAATGACGTCATGTTCTCAAAAATACCGCACTGATTGAAATTATAATAACAATAAGTGTAGAAAATTGCACGAATACAGGGACCAAAGTTTTAATTCTTCTTCGTGCGAATTGCTGTACTAACTGTTATTACAATTTCAATCCGTGCGCTTTTTTGAGAATATGACGGAAAGACCTATTGTGTACGAAAATGTAAAAAAATGGACATCGAGAATTTTACGATAACTGCAGAAATTCTCGCGCGCTCATTGGCTAATTTTTATTGTCAATAAGAGCACAGACACATGAATTTATAATTTATGCGACGCGTCAACGAACGAGAGCGGACAAATTGATGTCAGTTATTAATGCGTCTGTCCTGTTATTGACAATGAATTTCGTCATAACATTGTCAAAGTAGTCTGCGGATCCACTCGGCTATAGCGTCGTGGATCCACAACTACTTTGACAATGTTACGAAGAAATTCATGATCAATAACAAGACAGACGCATGAAAAACTTACCGTCAATTTGTTAATTTGATAGCCGTAGCAATAATCTCTTAGCCAAAATTGATAGTGCTTTGTCAAGCTATGAAAAAAAGGGGCTCAGAGTATCTGAAATCATTTTTGAAGGAACAGTCACCTTTGTTTGTATATAGCTAAGTCGGAGTAGACTAGACGGACAGCGCTTGCTAGACCGTGAGCAAAATGCCAAATGACAGCTCTCGCTGTAAAGAGTATTTCCTACACGTTCACCACTTCAGAGAAATCATAGCTTGTAAGCAAGGCATCTCCTAAAGTAGAAGGCATGCTTACATGGTAATGAAACCGGGAAGAAATTTTGAAATATGGAAAACTTGGTTAGGAAAATCCACTCGATTAGCTATGGCGGAATAGAATTTTAAAACTGTATCAATGTGGCGCAGTGGAGCTTTTCAGAACCAATGTCAACAAATTCTGAAAAGATATTACTAATCAAACTAACCTTGTTAAAAATCAACTGGTGGGTCAGACCAGTTGGCTCTTTACAAAGCGTAAGTTGGGGTTACTGAGAATAAATACTATGGTGTTTAGGGGTTCAATACTAGGCTTGTAGCATTGTAGATCATTTCCCCTTATGTATTATGTGTATTGTTCATAAAATAGGTGATTGCCAGTGTCGAGGAAGGAGGGAAGCCCATTCAAGCCTTGGATGTGTCACGTGATGGAAATAAGCTGGTGATTGGCAGCACAGGAAACTGCATAAAAATCGTGACTCTTACATGAACAAGTTATCGACCTGGAAGACTGTTGTATTTCCAATTTGCTGCTTCTGTTCATAAAACTGAGGTTTTTAAGGTTCCCTCAACAGAAGTAGGCGTCGTTAGATCTTGCTGTTTTATAAAGCTGTGAGAATATTTTCTCTCTTGCTTCGCAAGCGTTAAGTTTTGTAGCAATTATCATTTCAAGTCTACGTATCCAAAGTTTAAAATCGTTCGGCCCGCTTGTAAAGTTACAGTATTTTTAAAAGAAATAAAAGATATTTAACAAATCAGAACGCATCACTTAAACCAAAAACGCGAGTGCGCGAGAAAACTTGAAACCAGCGCGCGCGCTATTGTGCACCTTGGAATGTGCGCGTGATTGGAACGTGAACATGTTCTACCACTGTGACGTAACAAAGCATTGGTTTGCATTACCGGGTGATGTTTAGCGCGTTTAGCGCGCATTTTTCTTGCAGGCTTTTGACAGGGCGTGATGAGAATGATATTTAGCTTTAAACTTCGTCAGTCCTTCTAATGTCGGATCTAACAATTAGCGAAGGTAATTCCACACTTTAGAGGTAAACAGTAGAAAAAAAAGCACTCCAAAATGAGTGTAGACAGCGCTTGTACACAAAATTATTGTAATCATAGTCTGGTTTTGGTTTTTCTTTCCCTTTTTCAACTGAAATTCTAAACGGCTTTTGAACACTTCCAAATTTTAGGATTTAAGAATACTGAAACAAATTTGTTACTCTAGATTTGGAAAAGCATAGCATGGGTTTGGCTTGTTGGAACAGCAACTAAGACCCCGGTAAAATTCCCTTGGCAGAACCGTCAGTGTAAAACAAAGACTGCGGACATGGAGTGAAATGCAGACTTCAAGTTAGACTTTTTAGCTGAATCTTGTTACCATTTCCATCACTGAAAGCTAGCCGTGAACTGGAACGTTATTCAGACTAATTCATGTGCGTGAGCTTGCAGACAGGGTTCGTATACGGGTCCTTGAAAACCTGGGAAGTCCTGGAAAAAGGCCAATGATCCTGGAAAGTTCTGGAAATCTGTTAAACTCAACTAACAAATATGTATTGAAGGCAGCAAGGAGAATTAACATTGAGAACTTGGGAGTGTAGGGGTTAATGTGAATTTTAGAGCCCTTGGAAAATCAATCTGGGTCCTGGAAAAATCCTGGAAATTTGTTTCGGAAAAAGGTTACGAACCCTGTACATACATTCGCCACGATTAGCCTGAATCCTGTTTACGGTTAGCACTCGATCAATAATGGAAATAACACGATCAAAAACTACTGAAGACTGTACTCTGTAGTTTGCATTTTACCACTGGTTTGCACTCCGTAGTCTGGGTTTTCGACTGAACGCTTGGCTTAAGGTATTGTTTAAAGCAGTTATAAGGAATATCAGAGCACAGTTGGCCATTTCAAGGTAAGGCCAGTTCTTTATTTTTAACCGACCTCCATAGACCCTTTGCATAAATGGCGTCTAAATTTGAATAACAATACTTGGTACATCCTTAGCCTCACACTCATGTGAAATTTCCTTTGTCTTGAAACATGAACGTGAGGCTAAGGATGTACCAAGTATTGTTATTCAAATTTAGGCGCCATTTATGCAAAGGGTCTATTGACATTTTATCACATATCTTTACAGAACAATATGAATCGGCTATTACATCACGAGTTCGCTTGGAGAGCCTGCAATCAATGCCCAACGGATCTGGCCCTTATTTTACATGGTTGGTTGCCATGGCACAGTTGTCTGTGCTAATTTGGTGGTGCTCGACTGCAACGTTCGCTGAAATAGGAATATCACCAAAGGTTCATCAGAGAATAGGTGAATAGACCTTTTCGCCGTAAGATAAGCCATCTTGAAAATTTGGACTTTGCCGTAAACCCCAATCCATTCTCGTCCACAGAGCCCACGATCCCTCTGGCCTGTGGTTGGGATCGAAAGCTCTGGTTTGGTCCAAAACCGGAAGTCCGCGATTCACGGACTTCCCGTCAAATCTAGCAAATCTAATTGGTTGAGAATGCGAAACGAATACTCTGCGCATGCTCAGAAAATCGGGTCCGGCCAGAGCTCTCTATCCCAACCACAGGCCAGAAGGATCGTGGGCTCTGGGGACGAGAATGACCCCAATCTCGTTCCACGAGTCTTCTTTTCTTATTGCGCATGCTCGATTTTGTTTGGTTTTTAAAACAATGAAAATGAGCCTTATTGCGCAGACTCTATTTTGATTGGTTTTTAAAACAATGAAAATGAGCTGAAGTAAAATACCAGCGTCTCGCGGTGAGCCTCATATTTGTTAACCAGGTATGCGCAATTCAACCGGAAGTTTGGTATGTTTGAACTCTAAAGAGTCAGTCGTTTAACGATCGCTAGTCAACAAGAACGAAGACTCCGGACGAGCTTGAATGAAACCGAATTTTCTGCCTTCTTTATGAATCAAAAACTGAATATGAAATGGACACGTCACTTTCATGCATTTTGACTATAAAATTTCTGATATACAATAAGTTAAGTTATTCTCACATTTGATTGCTTCTTATAATCAGTTGGAGGACATAGATAGCGTCATCAGAATTCTTTTTGTTTATTAGATAAAACAAATAGACTCCATGTTGCCATGCGTCTGTTCAATAATAGATCACAGAAGACGTCAAAATGTGGTGAGAACGGTGAGGCACTTGGCTATCTCCCTTTTTTAAGTCTTGAACCCTGAAGAAGGCAGCATTGCCGAAACGTCGGTGTGTTAAGACTCTCTAAATAACAGCGTCAGTATTACAATTTTCAAATTTGTCTCCTTTTTGTTCCTACCACATTTTGACGTCATATGTGATATTTAACTGAACAGACGCACGGCGACATGGAATCTATTTGTTAAACTGAGATTCCATCACCTTCATTCAGTTATTTGATACCTTGCACTGCGCCAAAAGCCGAATAACACGGCTCAATTTTACACGAATACGAATCGGCGCATATCGCGCGTAAACCGAAATGTTGCGAAGGTGGCATTCAAGGACCCATGACTTGAGGTACACCTGCAATATCCTGTTAGAACCCAGCTTTTTCCGAATAGACCATTTCCGAATTACCTCAGGCCTCTTTTCCGAAGCGAGTCTTGGTGCTCATCTTTTCATATGCAAATCAATTTTCATTCACATGAAAATGAGTTTAATTTGCGTGTGAATGAAAATTGATTTGCATATGAAAGGATGAGCACTAAGACTCGCTTCGAAAAAGAGGCCTGACGTAATTGGGGAATGGCCTATTCGACTTCAGTACACCTGACATACAACACGCGTGTCGAGTACGCCTTGAAAACTTACGTCACCATCGCTTTGGCGCATCAGGAATCTCTGAAATAAACGTAAAATTCTATTTTGCGATACGTTTGCCTCATTTTCAACATGGCGGATTTTTTTATTTCTGTGCATGTTTTGTGGACAGTATTTTTTTCAATGTGTGTGAGGCACAGCGACGATGTTGGGCAGTACGCTGAGATCTTGAGAGAATGAAATACTCCTTTGTGTTATTTCCATTAGAACCTGCATCATTTCGTGGAAATGTTACAGTTTCATACACCGAGTGGCCAAACCCTTTCATAGGCCCTTCAGGAAAATATTTGGTGTCTTTTGGAGCGCTTTTCCCGCCATGCATCAGGGAGGACCATGCATTAAATGTTTACCAAGTACAGACTTGGTATCTGCGCCCTGAGAGAGGTGTAGAAAGCCTGGGCTGCTGTGAGGTACCACATTTGAACATCGCGGGGACAACAACCGAGGTAACATGATAGAAGAAATAAAGAAGAAGAAAGAAAGACTTAATTTTAGTGTCAATGGTATTTAGCTTAAGAAAACTAATTGGGGACACTATTAACATTTTAAAACAAACCTTAACTACATAGAGTTAATTGTTAGTTTAATTGTTTTCAAATTAATTGGAACCAAAAACTCTTAAGAGATAATAAATAAATAAATAAATAAATAAATAAATAAATAAATAGGCAAACTAAATGAAATATGTGAACGTAGTGCGACTCAGAGTTTAGAAGCAGAACTTGAAGCTTACTTTATCTGATACTACGTGAAAAACGTTTCGAGACACCAACATGACCAGAACCGATAAAGCAGGATCGCAACTGTGGACAGCTGTTTCGCTCTTGTTGGAGCTCGTCAGCACAGTGTAGCGAAGATATGTAACGCCAGCCAAGAGCCAACGCACATAAATTGCAAAATGACCCGTTCACCATATCAAGTTCCGTACTTTGAACTCACTTGCGCTCCGAAACACGCGTTGCCACATCACGTGTTCCGGAGCGCAAGAAGACCAAAGTGTCACTATTGGTGTCTCGAAAAGCAAAAAATAAATGTGGCTAGACAAAGCCAGCCTAAACATTCAAACTCATGGCCAATACCATGCTTAAAAAAACGCAGCGTATCGGATCTGAAAAGATCTACGGTCCGAAAATTCATAAATGAGAGACTATAAACTGCAAGGGACCGCATACGATAAACGCTGCCAACGTAGGATCTACAAGAGATCTGATCAGCCAAAAAAATATGTGTATATAAAGGCAATAAACTGCAAGGCTGATACTACGTGAAAAACGTTTCGAGACACCAACATGACCAGAACCGATGAAGCAGGATCGCCAACTGTGGACAGCTGTTTCGCTCTTGTTGGAGCTCGTCAGCTCAGTGTAGCGAAGATATGTAACGCCAGCCAAGAGCCAACGCACATAAATTGCAAAATGACCCGTTCACCATATCAAGTTCCGTACTTTGAACTCACTTGCTTAAAAAACGCAGCGTATCGGATACGCTGCGTTTTTTTAAGCATGGTATTGGCCATGAGTTTGAATGTTTAGGCTGGCTTTGTCTAGCCACATTTATTTTTTGCTTTTCGAGACACCAATAGTGACACTTTGGTCTTCTTGCGCTCCGGAACACGTGATGTGGCAACGCGTGTTCCGGAGCGCAAGTGAGTTCAAAGTACGGAACTTGATATGGTGAACGGGTCATTTTGCAATTTATGTGCGTTGGCTCTTGGCTGGCGTTACATATCTTCGCTACACTGTGCTGACGAGCTCCAACAAGAGCGAAACAGCTGTCCACAGTTGCGATCCTGCTTTATCGGTTCTGGTCATGTTGGTGTCTCGAAACGTTTTTCACGTAGTATCAGCCTTGCAGTTTATTGCCTTTATATACACATACTTTTTTGGCTGATCAGATCTCTTGTAGATCCTACGTTGGCAGCGTTTATCGTATGCGGTCCCTTGCAGTTTATAGTCTTACTTTATCGTTGTCCCAATGTGCTTAAACTAGTTGTCGGTGTTGTGACAACGACAGAACTAGCCATGTTTTGTCCATTTCTCTTCTTATATACATTGTTTAGTTTACTATACACTTACACCAGACGTTTTAGTTGTTCCCACACCTGCACTGCACTCGGGTTCAGATAACAAACTTGTCCTGTAATTGTTAGATGGGTAGGCAGTTACCCCACCCCACCCCTCTCCCCGCCCACTACGCACCTCCCCCATCCCGCACCACAAAAAAAAGCCGTATACACCTTTTTTCCCCGTGTTTTGTTTTCTGACAGGTGGAATGTCGTGTTCTCTCAAACGACACTGCTCAATGGAGGAAACACACGGTGTAGTCAGCGGTCTGCATCGCAGTCGCTGTGCAGCATACCTTGCGACCTTGTTTGCGGGGAGCTCAGTGGTCAGTGTACGCTGACAAGCCCACACCACTGTTGGTTTATGAACGGTCGGTTTCATTTGGACGCTGAGCATTGCTCACAGGTACAGGAGGCTCAGTTGAACAACATTGATTTTGACAATTTTTGCTCTTTCCTAACCGTTGACGCCTGTGGCGGTCGTAACCAGTTGTATTGAGTGTTGGCCTTTGTTCCACTTCTGATATCAACATCTTTGACCCAAGTTTTTCAAAATTGCATTTACTCAATTTGTGAGTCAAAACGTTAACATACTAGGTCGAAGATTGTTTTCACCAAGTTAGAAGGATGTAGAAATAATGCTATTTAAATTAATTGTTAAGGTGCCGGTAGTAGGCAATACTGCCGATACACCAAATCCCCCTGGGTTACTACCCTTTTAAAGGAAATTTGGGAGTCCCCACGGACCAAAGAAAATTTGGCCCCAGTGGGGTTTGAACCCACGACCTCCGGAACAGATCTACCGGTGCTCTACCGACTGAGCTACGAGGCCAGCACGGGAGCAGGTCGGGGTAATTTAGGTAGTGAATTCGCGGTAAGTATTCAAATGAAAGGTATATATAGTAGTTGAACGCGTAGCACCCGTGATATCGAAATAATGCTATTTAAATTAATTGTTAAGGTGCCGGTAGTGGGCAATACTGTAGCTTGGCTAAGACGATCAGTTAACTTTTCTGATACTATACATTGGTCTGACTGGGTACACGAACGTCCAGAGTCGATCGGTTCGGGAAAAAAAATTACAGACCAATGTTTGGAAAGTTAGAAAAATTAATTGAGCGTCTTTTAGCTAAGCTAAACCCTTCAAACTTGGTGAATACAATCTCCTACCTGGTATTTTAACGTTTCGATTCACAAATTGTGTAAAATTCAATTTTGAAAAAAGTTATTTTTCATCGGATTCCATAGAAACACTGTAATTTTCTGACCGCTTTACCTACTCGTCAAGTTGGCGTCGAAAACCGTGATAAGGCGTATTTTGCTCACATGTCTAAAATGTCCAAAAATTCCGTTTTTGCCAAAAAGCTCCAGGCGTCAATAGGTAAATCACGCTACCATATTTTTTTCTTTCCAAAGATGAGTCTTTTCTGTCATAAATTTGGGAAATTTTTCCAAAGCAAGCTTAAAAACGTCATGAATGTCGCAAAAGTTGGATTTAGGAAAATATATGTACGCACAAATTTATATTTTTTTTTGCGCAGGTCGATTGTTTACAGCAGCTTTGCATTATGGGAGACCAATCAATAGCTGATAACTACGTCACGCAATTTTTCTCCTCGGCGATCCCATCAGTGGTGGCGATTTGTGACGTCAATTTATCTGCAGCAAGGAATTGTGGACAGTCTGCTGATCACTTTCCTGCAAATATGGTTATACTGGGGCCAGGAAAACTCTGTTGGATGGTTACGCATGGCAGTAGTGCATCATACCGCTGGTGTGGGTGGACATTTGGTAAGGCGATTGCGGCTCAAGCGTTAGTCGTACATTTGTATAAAGTGCCTATGAAGTAGAAAATGATTGCTGCTTATTTGAAAGGCTTTTCAAAGTCAAGAAGAATGGCGTTTTCCTTTTTGGAATATCTTTTTTAGTTTTAGGGATATTTACGTTTTTGTATTATGCAAATGAGGAAAGTGATGACGTCATAGGTGGTTCCAGAAGAAAAAACAGTACAACACTCAATCAAGAATATCTCCAGAAATATTGGAGCAGTGTTCTTCAAACTTGGCACCAGAAATGTACATCACAAAAGCAACAGAATGACACCCACTATGTTGTTGCCATGGCAACACTCTTGGCTCCAGTCTCCTTCTTTGAAAAACCAAATATCCCCATTGGCAATCTTTTGAAGTGAGACAGAATGTCTAGCTTGGCACACAAATGGTTCCCATATTGTCTTAATTCTTCACATTAGATCGTTGAGAGTGAATGATCCTTGTTTAAGATAAAATCTGGGAGTTTTAGTCTTGATTAAAACAGGACCAGCGGCATAACTGTTGTCATGGAAACAGCGTGATGGGTGTCATTTTGCTTCTTTTGTGATGTACAGTTTTGGTGCCAAGTTTAAAGAACACTGCTTTAATATTTCTAGAGATATTCTTGATTGAGTTTTGTACTGTTTTAGCGAAACCACCTTTGACGTCATCACTTTCCTCACAAAAACGTAAATATCTCTAAAACGAAAAAGGATATTCTAAAAAGAAAAGCGCCATTCTTTTATACTTTAAAAGTTCCCTCAAATAAGCAGCAATTATTTTTTACTTCATAGGCACTTTAAGCGCTTTACGACACTTGTTATTCCAAAATGTATACCCTGTACAGGCTCCGACCGGAAGGGTCTGACAGTGGCTGGAAGGGCCGAGAAGGAACTACCTAAGAGTGAAGTAGCAAAAGGGGGGATCCTCTTTCTTCCGGCTTTCCCTTCTCCCCATCCTCTGCTAGAGAGCCTGTTGACAGGAAAAAACGTACGTAGAGCGGGCTTGTTTGTTATTTTCAGTAATCCTCTCAAAAACAACAATAAATGGAATAAAGAACATACTGAGAAAAAATCAGACAATCCAAACCACCAATCTCAATAAAGTGCAGCCTTGTCAACCAAAAACTGATGGATAAGCAAAAAATGGGTGCCGTTAAATCGGTCAGTGCCTCCACCCGTACTCCAAAGGGTTTTTAACCCTTGTGTTATTTACCCTATAGCTTAGAGAGGGAAAACAAATTAAGTTGCCGCGCTGATTTTAATCTTTTTTTTTAGATAATATGTTTTCAAGTCATAGTACTCAAACTTTCTAACTTTTCCCAAAATGTTTCACAAAAAAATCGTGTGTCAACTGCTGGTCACGTGGGCCGGCGTTCTCCTTTTGTCTGCCAGACTCCCCTCGTCGCCCACCCGCTTTTTTGATCGTCCAAAGTGACCGAGAGACTGGAACAGGCTATTGGTTACAGGACGACGCTTCTACTAAATTTGGTGTTTGTTAAGCTCAAGTTTCTGTGATAAATTACAGCTAAATAGGATTAAGAGTATTTTTCATGTTCAAAATGTTTTCACATTCCCATTCAGTTTCGTCATTGTCTAATTCCTTTCGAATTGCAGATTGGTTCCTTATTCACAAGACACGACCGGCCTCAGGCCGGTGCAAGTCCTGCCGTGGGTGGAATCATGGGCCTGGCACTAGTTGAACACGTGATACTCTGGCAAAAAGTGGAGAATCCCCTGTCCAGGCTCACTCTGTTGATCGTCTGCCTGTGCGTACTGTTTTTGATTGGCACGCTGCCTCAAGTGAACAACTATTCCCTAATAACTGGTTTATTTTACGGCTGTCTATGTGCTTTAGTACTTTGGAGTCCTATCGTGTTTCAACGCAAATTGACTCGGTGTAAATTCGTTTTTGTTTTTGTAATAGTGATGATGCTGTTATTTAGCATTGCCTTATTTTACGGAGTACAACACATCGATTTAAAGTCCTTTGATTATGTAAACTGCATGCCATATGCAGACGGTTTGTGTGATTAAGACAGGATGGCAAATACATTGGCTGTTTATATACCTCCACTAATGCCTTGTTATTCTTTTTTTTTGTTAAAAAAACAACTCACGGTCAAAAGAGGTTTGTAGACGAGGTGATAATGTGTACAGATCACATTTCACGCGGAAAGAAAAAGAGAGAAGGAGAAGGAGAGCGAGAGAGAAAGAGAGAAAGAAGAAAAGGAGAACAAAACAAACAGACATCGGATCAATATCAGTATCTGGGCAACTGCGCACCTACCCCTCCCCTAACCCAACATGTTATAATAAGTTAATAAGTTAGTGTTACTCTTGGGTTAGGGGAGGGGTAGGTGCGCAGTTGCCCAGATACTGATATTGATCCCAGACATCTGTGTTATCTTTTTAATCAATTAGCATAGTGAATATTGCATCGCACATGGTCTAATTTCTCTACCGTTCAACTTGTTTTAATCATTATTTGTGTTACCAGATATTACCATCTAATGACTTTATTATTTGAAAGACTCTTCCCTCGATATCACTACAGTAATTCACTGGTTCTATAAGCTCCCAAAAATTGTGTGACCGCGTGACACTCACATTCCCTCGATAGCCTTACAGTTATTCACTGATTCTGTAAGCTCCAAAGAATGTATGACGGGGTGACACCCACAGTCCGCTATCATAGACGGTCACCAAGCTGATGTAATCATTCTTATGCAGTTCAACGATACCCCCGGTATATCTACTGCCGTAATCAGCCTTGTCACCGAGTCCCGCTTGCATCAAACCGAAAGGAGCTCCGTTTACCGTAAGAGCCACGCGGTTGTGGTAGGTAGGCCCGGTGTCGTAAATTTGGAAAAAGACTTGGGCGTAGATGTAGTAGACCCCACACTCCTGCACTATCAGGCGGCCATTTTCATGAGTGAACCCTTGGAATGTTTCGTCGACCTGGAATTCCTTGATTTCTGCCGAAATAGAACTTAGTTAGGCCCGGTTTACAAGGACGTAGGGTAACCCTACTGCCAGGGTAACCCTAACAAGAGGGTTATAAGATAGTCCGGGTTTACAAGCAAAATTTACAGGTAGGGTAACCCTACATTACGCTCTTTACGCTTCGGTAACCTTGCAAGTAAAGCACGAACAGCTAACAAAACTGGAAAATAATTTATTTTCAAAGCAAAAATATGTGACAAATTGTGAAAGAACTTGATGTTTTCTGGGTCATAACTCGCTGATTTTGTCGGTATTGTGATCATATTTTGCTTTTTGGAGCCAAAATGGAGTTGTCCCGGGCAGGCGAGTTGTCCCTTGCAGAGCATTTACAAGGTGCAAGGGTCACCCTGGCGCCAGGGTAGCCCTAGAAGTCAGCTACGGTTAACCTTGCGCTAGGGTAACCCTAGCTGCCTTGTAAATGCGTCGTTGAAAATAAGAAAAAAATGTGCGAGTGCAAGAGTAACCCTCTTGCTAGGGTAACCCTAGCACTAGGGTTAACCTACCTACTTGTAAACAGGGCCTTAGTGTTGTGCAAATAAAACAAAGAAAAAAATGCAGAACTGCT
>JAHPZR010045670.1:0-13547 GCA_019787425.1 Platygyra sinensis
CTGGGGCCCATCCCGATGGGCTCCAACATGGCGGCCGGAAACCAACATGAACATCTGTCACTGAGTTTTGTTACAAAAGCGTGAATTTACCTCTCGAAGAACTCAAGAACATTAAAATAATACTTTTTCGGATACATGAATTGTTCAGATAGCCAAATTCCCCCCAAATAAGTCATTTTTAAACCAACATGACAGCTCTCTTGGCCGTCATGTAAAAGCCGCGTCACGCCAAAAACTTCGGAAATTCAAGCGTTGTCTATCACAAAACCAAGGACCCATTCTGAGCGAAAATTTGTATGAAGACAAGTTTTCAGCTGCTCTTACACACCATAACAGTAAAATCTCAAGAGGATCAATAGTTTTGTAGTTTGAATTTTAGTGTCGTCATGTGAAAACCGGCAAAGTGTCGTAAAGCACTTAAACAAAAATACGATTAACACTTGAGCCGCAATCGCTGTACCAAATGTCCGCCCACACCAGCGGTATGTTGCACCATTGCCATGCGTAAACATCAAACAGAGTTTTCCTGGCCCCAGTATAACCATATTTGCAGGAAAGTGATCACCAGAGAGTCCACAATTCCTTGCTGCAGATAGATTGACGTCACAAATCGCCACCATTGATGAGATCGTCGAGGAGAAAATTGCGTGACGTAGTTGTCGGCTACTGATTGGTCTCCCATACCTTGCATACGGTCGGCGCGCGGGAAATTTGAATTGACCAATCAGGATATAGCAGGCGGGAAAAACTTTACTGTCCTGACGTCAATGTAAGTTTACAGGAAAGGCATTGAAGCCAGTCAACTTTTGTCGCTGGAGATGGCACTAAATATTTACAATTATTATTCATTCAAAATATTTCCCCGTTTCTGATTGGTTAAAACCACACGCGTAATTCGCCATAACCAGCTGCTGTTCACCAAATTTGGAAAGAATCTTCGTCATATTGAATCAATGACGTCAAAAGTGCAGCCCGCTGAAAATTATTGAACCATTGACGTCAAAAGTGCAGCCCGCTGAAAATTATTGAACCGTTGACCGAGAAAACCTGGGGACGAGATTGTGTTATTTTTGGTGAGCGGAAAAACAAAGAGTGAAATGGCGAAACTCCTTTAAGAACGGAGAAATATTTTGAATGAATAATAAAGCAATTATTGAATTCGGCTTTCGTAGGATATGACGAATTCTGCAGATCTCGGAGGGTGTTATCCACCTCGGCCTTCGGCCTCTGTGGATAACACCCTCCTTGATCTGCAGAATTCTTCATATCCTACTCCGCCTCATTCAATAATTGCTAATTGTCAAAACCCTATCAGCAAATGTGAAAAATACGAAGAGGTCTGTGTCTCCAAGCTCTTAATTTGGCGCCAAATCTGAGTCGCCGGCGTCCGGCAAGGCAATTCGCTCGTAGTTCGTCGAGTGTCGCCAGGTAGGGTGATAGTTGTCTTATTTTGAACAAAATATCCTGTTTCTCGTCAAACTAAACCCGGAATTCTCGAGTTAAGTATTAGAAGAAGCCAAAGCAACTTTAGCATTGTCTCTATTTTTGTTACCTACGAAGAAAAAGGCTGTTATCGTGGATTATCGTGTCGTTTCGGCAGTACAGCTAAGTTTCGACTGCCGCTTGTACTGCGGGCTCAGCCGCCGTATGCAAGGTAATGCAAAGCCAATGTAAACAATCGACCTGCGGAAAAAATAGAAATTTGTGCGTGGTGTAACGATATGCATTTTCCTAGAATCCAACTTTTACGGCGTTCATGACGTTTTATAAGCTTGCTTTGGAAAGATTTCCCAAATTTATGATAGAAGGACTTATCTTTGAAAAAATATGGTCACACGGTTAATCTAAAGTCCAACTTTTGCGACACTCATGACGTTTTTAAGCTTGCTTTGGAAAGATTTCCCAAAATTATGACAGACGGACTCATCTTTGGAAAAAAAAATGTGGCTCTTGCAGCTTTTTGGCAAAATCAGAGTTTGGACATTTTAGACATTATAAGCCAAATAGACCATATCACTGTTTTCGACGCCATCTTCTTGTCTCCGAAGGTTTCACAAGTTCTCCTTTCTTTTACGAACGTTCCTATAACATTTAGAAAACGAGAAAAAGAAAAGAAAATCACTGAGTTATGTCGATTAAACTCGACTTATTTCGTTTAATTTTGCAGTTCGTACTATCGAATCATCGAGTTGCGGCTTTAAACACGTTTCTTTTTACAAGGTGTTTTCAAAACTGGTTTAAGTCTCAAAACGTAAGTGACATTTCGCATTTCGCAAGAACACAGCTTATCAGCTCAGCAAGACATTGGGGTCAGTTTACTTTCAATTTTTTGAGCCAATAATATTGCAGAAAAATTGTTCTTTTGTGATTAATGACTGGCAACCGTCCGAGTAATCTAGTCGAGTCACGAACTAGAACAGCACTCCCAAAAAATACCTGAACTTTTGGGGTAAATACGATGTTGACTCAAAGTTCCTGACAGCTGCCCCACAATGAGCTAAAAAACCCACTAGATTATGGATACCTCCATAATTCCATTTATGTGGAGGCCGACTTTATGCACCAGTCAAAGTAACCCCCGAACCCCCCCCCCCCCCCCCACCCCGGGATATGGGTGGGGATTAGTTTTAATAGCGTGCAAAAAGCGACAAATTCCCCACCATGCGGAGCAGGAAATAGCAGAAAATGCCCCACGCCAGGGGCAACTGAAGATGCTCCTGATGAGTTTGTAGTTAAATAATTCACAAGGCGGCAGAATTAAATTTTAAACTAAATTTTAAGAATGCCAGTTTCAGAGATTCCAGCCCTGTCAACTAAAAAGAAGGCGGTTTTATTAATTAGGCCCGGCATAGCCGTTCCCCCTGGCCAAAAATTAAGATATGTGCCTCTAAGATGTCATTTCCTGCATTTTGAGATCACAGTCAATGGAAAATAGTGGTGTTTTTGTGTCTTAGACTTTCTCATTTTACCTTTTTTTTGCCTTTCTCATTGAATGAACATAAGATTGACGAAGAAATCGAGCGACACGAGAGCATGCCACGAATGAATGCAAACCTTGCACAAAGTGAAGGCAATCCAGTGCATTTCCCGGTATCCAAAACTACCGCAGTCTTATGCTAGGATACTAAAAATGAAAAAATGGCTGAAAAACCACAGAAAAACAGCTAAAAAGACTGGTTAAACGAAGAAAACATCTTTCTCAGTGCCAAGGAAGTGTTACAAAAACCAGGAGAACATTAAGCGAAAACGGGAGGCCGGAGATATTCTCCAAGGACGGGAGGTTTCGGCCAAAACGGGAGGGTTGGAATCTCAGCAGTTTAGTTTAAGGACAATTTTAGTCATAATATTCCATTAGTTATATCAGTAACATTCAGAAAAGTTGTTTTTACGGAGAAGCGAAACAACTATTCATCGGCATCTCAGTATTAAAGCGTTTGCCTTCTTAAATTCATGCCCTAAATTAATCGATGTATTGATTTGAATTACAATAAAACGGATTCCACAAATACCTGTGAGCACTTATGTCCGCTCCAATGTGCCGAAATGTACCCAGAAGTCATCTTGGATTGAAACGAATCCCCAACTAATGCCCCACATTCCTCGGGGTCAGGACAAAATCGACAAAACGCGCGAATCCCGCACATAGTAGGGACTCTAAGAGCTGCCAATATAATGACAAAGCCCAACTAAAGCCCCTCATATCCCGGGTTGAGGGGAGGGGGGGTCGGGCTTTTCTTTGACTGGTGCATTAGTTATACTCATTAGTGCAATCTTATCTTATTTACCACATGGCCGTTCTGAAGGTTAAAGGAACTACGTCACGGTTAAATGGATTTTGAAAAGTTTAGCTAATCTTTTTCAGTTTTGTTGTTTGTCATCCGTGTCAATCTTCTTTGTGGTTTACTATTATCTCTTTGCTGTTTTTCAACCTTTGGAAAGCATTATTTTCAGGTTTCCTTCAATTTAAAGGTAAATTTGTCGATGGTCGAAAGACTTCAAAATATCGTGACAGAGCCCCTTTAAATTCGATAAACACCGCGAATTCCACGGTTTTTTCCTTCGGTGCACTAAAACGCCATAGCACTTCCGTTCGCAAACTTCGAGGAGTTCACTCTGTTAAACAAAAGGGGGCCAGCGTTTATATATTTTGGGCTGACATCTGCATAAAAGCACTATACAAACCTAGAACTTTTATCTGTCCAATTTGAAAATTTAGTAATCGTACACACACAATGAAAATAATGCATAGAATTTTGACCTGCTGAGATAACCCTCCGAAAATTGAATATTATTGTATGAAAGAGTGTTAGAAACTGGAAGTTACAATTGTGATTCCGTCAAGAGCACGGAAAAAGGTTCATACTATTAGGTCGTGTTGTGTAGCAATTATATATATCGTGTTGTGTAACAATTATATATTTCCACAAGAAATGACGCAGGGAATTTACACAGTTACTTTAACACAATGACGAAACATGTCTTTTTCAATATCCTACACCTACAACCTGTTAGTACACACAGCGTCTTGAAAACCTGGATTAGACAAAACATAACAAACTGATGAGGCAGGTATTTGGCTCGTTGCATTCAAAAGGTTTTGAAGTCCTTCCCCAGCCGAGGACTACAGATCTGCTTGGCCTGTTTTCATGCAGAAATGAATATAAATAAAATAATCTTTCTTCCAGGAAGCATGAAAAGTCTGGACTTTTTTAACAATCGTCGATTAGGTGCCATTCGTCTAAATAGTAACGAACGAGGATTGATATTGATCACTCTGAACTTTACCTTTTTCAACGGCTATATGGTGAAGTATGTCTCCCCTCTATAGTTTGTGAGTGCTGTTCTAGTTCGTGACTCGACTAGATTACTCGGACGGTTGCCAGTCATTAATCACAAAAGAACAATTTTTCTGCAATATTATTGGCTCAAAAAATTGAAAGTAAACTGACCCCAATGTCTTGCTGAGCTGATAAGCTGTGTTCTTGCGAAATGCGAAATGTCACTTACGTTTTGAGACTTAAACCAGTTTTGAAAACACCTTGTAAAAAGAAACGTGTTTAAAGCCGCAACTCGATGATTCGATAGTACGAACTGCAAAATTAAACGAAATAAGTCGAGTTTAATCGACATAACTCAGTGATTTTCTTTTCTTTTTCTCGTTTTCTAAATGTTATAGGAACGTTCGTAAAAGAAAGGAGAACTTGTGAAACCTTCGGAGACAAGAAGATGGCGTCGAAAACAGTGATATGGTCTATTTGGCTTATAATGTCTAAAATGTCCAAACTCTGATTTTGCCAAAAAGCTGCAAGAGCCACATTTTTTTTTCCAAAGATGAGTCCGTCTGTCATAATTTTGGGAAATCTTTCCAAAGCAAGCTTAAAAACGTCATGAGTGTCGCAAAAGTTGGACTTTAGATTAACCGTGTGACCATATTTTTTCAAAGATAAGTCCTTCTATCATAAATTTGGGAAATCTTTCCAAAGCAAGCTTATAAAACGTCATGAACGCCGTAAAAGTTGGATTCTAGGAAAATGCATATCGTTACACCACGCACAAATTTCTATTTTTTCCGCAGGTCGATTGTTTACATTGGCTTTGCATTACCTTGCATACGGCGGCTGAGCCCGCAGTACAAGCGGCAGTCGAAACTTAGCTGTACTGCCGAAACGACACGATAATCCACGATAACAGCCTTTTTCTTCGTAGGTAACAAAAATAGAGACAATGCTAAAGTTGCTTTGGCTTCTTCTAATACTTAACTCGAGAATTCCGGGTTTAGTTTGACGAGAAACAGGATATTTTGTTCAAAATAAGACAACTATCACCCTACCTGGCGACACTCGACGAACTACGAGCGAATTGCCTTGCCGGACGCCGGCGACTCAGATTTGGCGCCAAATTAAGAGCTTGGAGACACAGACCTCTTCGTATTTTTCACATTTGCTGATAGGGTTTTGACAATTAGCAATTATTGAATGAGGCGGAGTAGGATATGAAGAATTCTGCAGATCAAGGAGGGTGTTATCCACAGAGGCCGAAGGCCGAGGTGGATAACACCCTCCGAGATCTGCAGAATTCGTCATATCCTACGAAAGCCGAATTCAATAATTGCTTTATTATTCATTCAAAATATTTCTCCGTTCTTAAAGGAGTTTCGCCATTTCACTCTTTGTTTTTCCGCTCACCAAAAATAACACAATCTCGTCCCCAGGTTTTCTCGGTCAACGGTTCAATAATTTTCAGCGGGCTGCACTTTTGACGTCAATGGTTCAATAATTTTCAGCGGGCTGCACTTTTGACGTCATTGATTCAATATGACGAAGATTCTTTCCAAATTTGGTGAACAGCAGCTGGTTATGGCGAATTACGCGTGTGGTTTTAACCAATCAGAAACGGGGAAATATTTTGAATGAATAATAATTGTAAATATTTAGTGCCATCTCCAGCGACAAAAGTTGACTGGCTTCAATGCCTTTCCTGTAAACTTACATTGACGTCAGGACAGTAAAGTTTTTCCCGCCTGCTATATCCTGATTGGTCAATTCAAATTTCCCGCGCGCCGACCGTATGCAAGGTATGGGAGACCAATCAGTAGCCGACAACTACGTCACGCAATTTTCTCCTCGACGATCTCATCAATGGTGGCGATTTGTGACGTCAATCTATCTGCAGCAAGGAATTGTGGACTCTCTGGTGATCACTTTCCTGCAAATATGGTTATACTGGGGCCAGGAAAACTCTGTTTGATGTTTACGCATGGCAATGGTGCAACATACCGCTGGTGTGGGCGGACATTTGGTACAGCGATTGCGGCTCAAGTGTTAATCGTATTTTTGTTTAAGTGCTTTACGACACTTTGCCGGTTTTCACATGACGACACTAAAATTCAAACTACAAAACTATTGATCCTCTTGAGATTTTACTGTTATGGTGTGTAAGAGCAGCTGAAAACTTGTCTTCATACAAATTTTCGCTCAGAATGGGTCCTTGGTTTTGTGATAGACAACGCTTGAATTTCCGAAGTTTTTGGCGTGACGCGGCTTTTACATGACGGCCAAGAGAGCTGTCATGTTGGTTTAAAAATGACTTATTTGGGGGGAATTTGGCTATCTGAACAATTCATGTATCCGAAAAAGTATTATTTTAATGTTCTTGAGTTCTTCGAGAGGTAAATTCACGCTTTTGTAACAAAACTCAGTGACAGATGTTCATGTTGGTTTCCGGCCGCCATGTTGGAGCCCATCGGGATGGGCCCCAGCATGGCGTCTCCATACAAATCTCTATAAATTTGCGTGAAACATTTCTCCGCATATCTTGCTTAAGAAAAATTGCTGCCACGTGAATCTTGGTGAGGGGCTTTGCATATTTACTTTCTTTCTTTTACCAGACTCTGGACTTTATCTATTGAACGGTTTTGATTTTTATTTCCGTGTGTTTTGAATGGCGTGACACTGAAAGTTGAAATGTGTACCCTGTGTACGGGCTCCGACCGGAAGGGTTTGACCGTGGTTGAAAGGGCCGACAAGGAACTGCCTGAGAGTGAAGTAGCAAAAAGGGGATCCTCTCACTTACGGCTTTCCCTTTCCCCCTATCCTCGGCTAGTGAGCCTCTTCACAGGCAAAAACGTAGAGCGGGCTTAATTGTTTGTTATATCAATTCAGTAATCCTTTCAACAACAGCAACAACATGGAATAAAAAAACATACGGAGGAAAAACAGACAATACAAACCACCACACTCAATAAAGTGCATCCTTGTCAACCAATATGGATAGATTAGGAAATAATAGGCAGTCGATGACTGCATGTAAATTACTGCCGCGGCCTGCTATTTCCTACAATAGCGTGTTTAACCGCCGTGAAACAACGACACTAGAAGTTACTCACAACTAAAGATAAGTGCAACCACGCTGTGATGAACGAAACAAATATATTTTAGCGCAAAACTTGAAGTGAACGAAACGTATTGGGAGAAAATTACAATGCCTGTACTTCAAGGGTGTGTGAAGGGTACTTCATAATTCGTCCTTACTCGTGATGAAACACCAGAAACTATGGTTTATCACAACTTGATAGCATTTGTCCACAATTATCTTAACGCATCCAGAACGAAAACAAAATATTTGGCTCTCTTGATAGAGATTAGTTGCTCCCCGAAGTGAATCTTGGCTTTCTTGAAAAAGATCTTTTGCCACCCGAAGACTTAAGTTTTTCGCTAGAAATTCAGCTCGGAACATAAATAATTTACATTCGTTTGAATCGTCGATGAAATGACCTTTCCCGGATATTTTTTCCGTTAAGGTCAACAAAAATCTCTAATTACAAAGTTACGCCGAGCCCGGTAACGCTTTTCAAAGAAATCTTTTCAAAACCCTGACTTCGAAGCGATATATCTCTTTAGCGTTAATACCTACCACATATCGGCAGTAGTAAAATCTATTCCTTAACAATCCAGCTTCATCATGTTAAAATTTCAGCAAAATCGAACGAAACCAGAATTAATTAGGATTCTATTTATGACCTCTCTTGACTGTGTTTACTCAACAAAGGATGACGAACCGACGTTTTGGTCAAAACAATCCATGAGAGCTGATAATTGAATGGGAATATCTTTTTCGAACTTTTCATTATAGAAGATTTAGATGAGGAAAAGGCCTCGGCAGGCTACAGAAAAAAATCGAAAACGAAACAAAAAAGAAAGTGAGACAGTGAGAACAGCCGATAATTTATTCAATCTGTGACCTTCGTCACGTTCAAGTTATAAAAAGCTTACTTCTGGATAATTTCAGCCTTAGAAGCCAGGAAAATGGTCCCAAATTACTTTCTGTATCCTTACAAATATCCTCAATTCCATCTCCGAAAGATTTGGCCCCAATTATGAGCAAATTAACATTTTCCCGACGGCGACGGCCAATACGGTAGCTTGGATACTAACTGACCAAGCTCTCCGATTGCCTGTAATCGGCAGATTTCGTTGTGTTCTCGGATTCTATTGTTACATAATCTCACTCACTCCCTCCCTCCCTCCCTCCCTCCCTCGCTCGCTCGCTCACTCAGAAGGACAGCATAGTAGCTTACGCCTCTTACAAAATATGCTTCAAGAAAATGCTTTTTCTTACAAAATATGCTTCCAATACGTTGCATTAAAAATAAGTAAAATTATTGGAGTCATTGCTCGCCTTAGGCACTTCGTTCCTCTATGTACTATTTTAAACATCTATCGTTCCTTGATATTTCCTTACATGTCTTATGGTTTAGCTGCTTGGGGGTCAAGCTGCTAAAACCCATCTACAAAAACTCCTTATACTGCAAAAACGCGTCCTCCGCTTAATGCATTTTTCTGAGCCCAGATCAACACACGCCGTGTCTTTGTTTATCACCTCAAATATTCTCCCCATAAATATGCTCTATGTTGAAACTGTTTCTTCTTTAATGTATGACGTCTCACGTTTGTCTGTTCCGTCTAATATCAGTGATCTCTTTACTCAAGTTAATAAAATACATACGCACAGGACCAGGAGCTCCTCCTCAGGCAACTTTTATATTAAATCTTCGAGTCTGAGCTTAAATCAAAGGTCTTTTGCCAGATTTGGAGCTAAACTCTGGAATTCCTACCAGGACAAATTTCGGCAACTTCCTAAAAGTGCCTTTAAAAAGCATGTAAGTGATTTGCTATTCTTAATAATGGAGGCTGAGGATGATTATGTTGAAACGCTTATTCTTCCGTATAAAATTGCAAATTTTTGAATAGTTTTTGTTAGACCTTCTTAAACTTCATATCCTCCTGTTTTCGTTTTCGTGTCATCTTGTTTTTCTTTTCTTTTGTTCCTTTAATTTAATATCGTATTTAAGGTATATTGCTGTAACCTAGTAATTAACATTTTAACCACGGACTGTGTGTTGCTCCGCCCACCGCGATTAGCCTTTGCTATTTGTGGGCGGAGACTGACTGTGCTTTTTAAATATAAAGTGGAAACAAATAAAAAAAAATTGAATTGAATTGAATTGTACTCAAACTTTGTAACTTTTCCTAAAATATGTGTGTGTCAACTGTTGGTCACATAGGCTGGCCCTCTCCTTTTGTCTCCCAGACTCCCCTCGTCGCCCGGTTTTTCGATCGTCCAAACTGACCGAGAGCCTGGAACAGGCTATTGGTCAGAGGACGATGATTTTACTAAATTTGATGTTTGTTTAGCTCAAATTTCTGTGATAATTATCTTCGAATTTGTAGCTCATGGCAAGTTTGTTTTAAGTCTACATCTCCTGTATCACGTACCTTTACTTGATCTTTTAAATCAGTTTCATAGCTGTCTACATATATTTGAAATTATGGAACTCTAAGATGGCGGATCCAAAATGGTAGACATTTTGTCGTTCTGTGACGTCATCTTCCAAACGTGATTGTTCCAAAAGTAAAAAGAAATTGGGCATTTCCGAGTTCCCTTGTGCCTCTGTTTTAAAGCGAGTCAAAGTGCGAAACCATTCTTATGAAAATGACTTTGATTTGCATGAAAATGAAACTGTATGCAGAACTCATTTTCATATGAAAGGTTTCCCACTTAGACTCGTTTTGAAACAGAGGCACAAGAGACCTCGGAAATGTCCTATTGGATGTTTAACCCATAATACGAGTTTGATATTTGAGTGAATACTTTTGGAGATGCATGAAGGGCCCTGCTAAAGAGGGTTAAGAAAATTTTTCATGTTCAAAATGTTATCACCTGCCCATTCAGTTTCCTCACTGTCTAAATTCTGTCGATTTGCAGATTGGTTCCTTATTCACAAGACACGACCGACCTGAGGCCGGTGCGGGTCCCGCCGTGGGTGGAATCATGGGCCTGGCACTAGTTGAACACGTGATACTCTGGAGAACAGTGGAGAATCCGCTGTCAAGACTCACTCTGTTGATCGCATGCCTGTGTGTACTGTTTTTCATTGGCATGCTGCCTCAAGTGCACAACTATTCCCTAATAACTGGTTTATTTTACGGCTGCCCACGTGCGTTAGTACTTTGGAGTCCTATCGTGTTTCAGCGCAAATTGACTCGGTGTAAATTCGTTTTTAACTCATTCATTGCGAAGCAATGGATGAGTTTTTGCAGAGAGGGGAAAATGGCGTTAGCAGAAATCTGCGTAGACGGATGTGACGTCGTTAGCAAAAATAGCGGAAGTGACGTAACAAATTGGTTGGATTTGCACAACCGCTGACCAAGTAGTCAATTTGCCACGAATAGCCCCACGAATAGCCCCACGAATAGCAAACACTTTCTGGATGATTGCAAAAAACCACGAGAGAATTTGTGTAATAAATGTAGGCATTCAGTGAATAAAATGAGACCAAAACATATCTGTAGATATATATTTAAATATTTATTTTTTCTCCGAAAATGAGCCCGCGTACCTACTCTTCCCTCCATCTCGTGTTACGTGCCCAAGAAGGCAGCCACATTTTACGAATGTTGTCCACGCCAGATGGGATGTATACTGTATTAGTTAAACCGCGCAGCCGAAGGCTGGGCGGTTTCTTGCTTTGCCTTCGGTTTATTTTTTATTTTATTAAACCGCGCAGCCGAAGGCTGGGCGGTTTCTTGCTTTGCCTTCGGTTTATTTTTTTTTTTATTAAACCGCGCAGCCGGAGGCTGGGCGGTTTCTTGCTCTGCCTTCGGTTTATTATTTTTTTTTTTTTTCGTTTTGTCGGTGAGCAGACCCAAACTCCGACTCACTCGGCCAATTGTTGTCACCGGATGATGTCATCATCAGCCAATTACAGGCCATTTCTCAGCTCTTTTCGTCATATCCCCCCTCAGGAGCATTTTGTCAAGTTAGCAAATTAACTCTTCAGAGAGAACATGGCCGTCTGTAAGAAATGTTTATTTGGTCAAAATTGGGCCAAAATCCGTTGGAGATGCACATCAGGACATTTGCAAGGATAAAGAATGTAACTTAGGACCAGTTGCTGGCTATTAAGGCTGAAATTATCCAGAGTTAAGCTGTATTTTCGTTTTGCGTGCGAAACCAGAAGATTTTGTAATGTGGAATTTTTGTTTCTGTTCACTTTCGAAGGGAATATTCAATGCGCTATAAAGGTATTACTTCTGGCCATGGATCACGCTGACGGTGATAAATGTAAGATCGTGTTTACTTCGCCAGAAGCTATGATGGAATTTTCTGGGGAAAAAAGTTAAAACTTAGCCTTTTATCATGTTTTATAGCGCTCGTCATAAACCCTTTTAACATATGTAAATTGATAGTCGTTTGAAAGGTCAAGGTATTTTTTCCTCAGACATAAACAGAATTCTCCGATTACAAGTCACGCTAGCCCGCTTCAGGCAAAGAATGTTTCCATATCTCAAACTGCCCTCTCCCTATTCACGTAGACTCGCATGAAATTTCTAAGTTTCTTGACACAGAGACTTAGTTTCTGCTCAACAAATGTTGTCAAAGTACAAGTCTCTTCAATTTTAAAGGGAAAAAAAAAATTACAAAAAAATTCCGTTGAGGACGTGGATTTGAACCCGGGACGCCAGCGCGGCAGTCTTCCACTCTATCCACTAGACCACCGAGAATACACTACAAACAAGAGGTTTAATTTAAGTACCAAATTGGAAACCCGAACGCTATAAAGAAGCTAACCATTAACCCCGCCTAGACTAGCATATGCTATCCGCGGGCATGTTCAATTTGTAATTTTTTAATTTGAAAACAAAAATAAATGTATGTAATGTATGTATGTACCCCCTGCATTAACCCTAACCCTAACCCTAATCAGTATTTTTAGTGCTTAGGCCTATAGTCAGTATTTACCTTGTGTACGCATCACAAGGTATCCAAGGGTGGTTTGAGATATGGGAACAAGTCCTAACCAGAGGAGGTTGGACACGCGCCGAACTGCATTATGGTAGAGGCAATTAACCAATCAGGAGCGTGTATTTTCTTGGGAGTCGATTTGGAAGAAATCGTCGCTCGAGGGATGAAGAGGATTTCTTTGCGTGTTTTCTCGGCATTAACGAGTTTGGTGATCTAATTGCTTAAAGGAAAAGAAAGGTAAGGATCTAAAGTTTTAGTGTGTCGCTTTTTTCGGCCAATTTGTCGAACTTTCTTGCCACTATTGGGATTCATCTGTAGGCGAGTCAAAAATGGCGGATCGTGGTCACGATTTACGGTGTGCATAATCAACCATTTCTTGCTCCGAAACAATGGAGTTTTCAACCAAGAAAAATGTATCATCGTATTCTACAATAGTTATAGTTTATTTCTAAGACGTCGCACCCCATCGCACCCCTTACCGTTTTCTCGCTATATTCGCCTAAAGTTTGACATTTTTTTGGCGGTAATCAAGACGGCACTGTCACCAAACACGAAGGGAAACCTAGTTGTTTTCATTTAATTTGCATCTGTTTAACTCGATTTATTTTTTTGCCGTTGTAATGTTACATTAATGTTATTAGTTTTACGTCTGGTACTTAATAGATTGCTGTATTTTTACAGATTAATGTTTTTTATCGAGGCTACAAAAGCTCTTGAATTATTTATATTCAAGCAGATTCAAG
>JAHPZR010045671.1:0-45000 GCA_019787425.1 Platygyra sinensis
TACATGTCGAGTTTTACAAATGGAGTGACGTCAGAGGTACTCTCTTTCTTAAACGGTGAACACCTTGTCAGCTGGTAGAACACTGAGTAGTTTTGTTCAAAGTCTATAGTGTGTATTGCCAATACACATTATAAACTAGCTTACACTTTTTCTTTCCAAAAAATGGTTGCAGCTGATGGTTCTTAGTGAAATCAGTTGGTCAGAAACATGTGCTCCAAAAAAGTTTTGTTCGAGAAAATTTTTAACAATGGCATTTGATTGCAAAGAGAAGAGTAGATTTAAAAATAAGAAATTCGTATCATACATTTCACAGACTTCACTGACCAATTTCGATTTTCTTTGCGTTTTACTCACCGTTTAAGCACTCTTTGCGTTTCTCTTCGTTTGTTTGTGTAATCAAGTTAATTCGTTATCATTCTTTATGAAACCCCTGAAAAATGGAAAATAAAAATAGTGAAGTATATTTAGCCGCATTTGCTGACAAAGAAATCAGAATATCAGTTTACTATACTTTTTCTTTCGCCGTTTTCAAAAAGATTCTAAAGTTGAGTCAATCCTCTTTTCCTTTGGACACTTTTCAATTATATCCGAAAAATAATCAGAAAATCATTTAATAGCATGTCGTTTACACCAAGAATTAGCTATGATTTATTTTTCGTTTGGCCTAATTCACCTCCTGCCCGAATCCCACATATTTGAAAAGTGATTTCCAAGTTGAGTAGCCAATTTTCTTCTTGAAAAAAAATACATCCTGTTTCTCACTTTTTGACCTCTTACTTAAGCAAAAACCCCGGAAGTAATTAATCGCAGTATACCTTGCATTTTACAGAAAAAAAATTGACAGGAAATTCATCTAGCGAACTCATTATTGTCTCAAAATGGTGGTAAATGTACCATCAGTTAAGAGAAAGAAAAACAGATATATTTACCCTCATACATCAAAATTAAGGTTTTCATTTCGCAGATAATCATGCTGATTGGTGTTCTCTCAGCAGTGGTTCGTTCAGTCTAGTACTAAAAGTTACTCGCGCATGCAGAGGCATATGAACTTACATAACTTCACGTACCGAAGGGTACAATAAACAAAGCAAGCTGTAAACGTGTTTATTCCAATATGCCCACCTGCCATTTTGAAGTTTCACTCACTTGGGTTACTCAAATGTTTTGATGCTATCTCTGTTAGCAACAGCTACTGCGGACATTCAAAGCGATCAGTTTAACGAAGTAATTCTATATCGACATCATTTCAGTCTAACATTACCTACCTGAAGTCAGTATATCAAGTTTTTCTAGGCGACTTTTCGTGAAGCGATTAGCTGAATGCCGATTAACGAGCTGTACAGTAACAGTGTTAATTATAACAAGATACAGTGCTCGATGTGATTGGTTAAAAATATATTTACAACTGATCCCCGCGGTGAAACAACGCCGGGATCATGGCGGAGCTCCGGTGGTACGAAGAATCCCTTAGCCGAGCACCATAATCATAGGAACAGCAGAACCATAGAGATATGCAGACGTAGAAATAGAAAACCGCGCTAGCAACATGGATCACGGGTGCCTGTGCCCTACGACGACTACGTACACTGTTAGACTACTTACAATCCACAAGTCAGTTGCATAGCTAATAGGAGAACGGCATAGAATGCTACTAGATTTGTACTAAACGTCTATTGCGTGACTGCCGATCATTGTTTTAGTTTGCACGCTGTGTTTCCCAATTCACCTTGTAAACAGTGGACAGAAAAGGAAAATGGTGTAACTGGTGCCGCCAAAAAGAGCGTAAGTCAAAATGCGAACGATTTTACTTTTACTCTCAGTGACACACTCGGTTATAGCCTCGTGTGCCACTTTTTTGTTCTTACCTCATTTTGACGTCATCTGTGATCTATTACTGAACAGACGCACGGCAACATGGGATGTATTTGTTAATTAAATAATAACCCAAGTTATTCTCGCATTTTGATTGCTTCTTGCCCATGATCTATTAGAGGACAGATGCGCGATTGATTTCATCATCACAGAGAGTTTTTCCTCTCTGTTTTAAAATGGCAGAAAGTTTTAAGAATTTAGATATTATTTTACGTGGCTGGGCAAAAGATAAGGTACAAAAAAGTCTTGTCCAGGTATTGAACAGGTTTGAGAAGCGGGAAGAAGAAAGATAAAGCCGTTTCTTTTACAAAAAGATTAAGAAAAAATACTCGAGCAGTCTCGTTCGGCAGTCGAGCAAGACTATACCATGCAAGCACAAAATTGGTGTTGGTAAGCCGAGAACCATTGCTTTATATCGAATTTAACAAATCTTATAGACAAAATGTTTCTGAGATTGATTTATTTCAAAAAAATCAGCTTTTCCCAGTCTCAAAATAACTGTTGACACACTGATTGATGTCGGGAATGAAACATCAAAACATCTCTTTTACGTTCAGTTAAAATAAACACATAACCTTGCTTTCCCGGCGATGCGAGTATTCCAGTCCATTTCAGGGCACAGCAGCGAGCCAACTATAGCTAACCACAGCTCACGGCCAACTATATCACAGCTAAAATGTGTCTCCGACATTATATCAAACTGATTTAAGAATCACCAACCACAGATAACAAAATTTCCACCGTCGCAAATACTCCTCTCATTCAAAACTCGGAATCAAATGGTCTCTAGGTTGACCGCAACCACAAGTTTTCCGAGGGTATTTTCTCAACTCCTGCAATTTTTAATGCAACGTCCAAGCTTTTCGGCTCACAGGGCTGCTCTGATGACAAAAATTGACTTGACTTTCCTGCATTTTATTTAAAATTTGTAGATTTCGCAGCTCAGTTCTGCTTATTCGCTGTAAGTTTTCATTCCACGAGGAGAGACGCTCGAGCTGCTCGAGCCAGGTTTGACAGTGGCGTGATTTTCCTGGACCAATCACAATTCGTTGCTACGCATAGCAATCAATGAAAATACTTCATTTTGTGTAGATAACAGCGGAGCTCCGGCGGAGCCCCATACTCATATAGGAAAGAAAAGGAGTTTATATTTACTCATGGTTATCGTGGCTAGCGGTATTGCTCGTGGGCGCGTACGCGGCGGTGGCGACGGCGACGGTGGAGTCGCGCAAGATGGCGGCCATACTCCAAATGATAGCAGAGCTCCGGCAGTCCGGAGGGCCGCCAGGCGGAGCCCGATACCCATATAGGAAACTAAAGGAAGTCCATGAACTGATTTTCTCATGGTTATCAGGGCTAGCGGTATTGCTCGTGAGCGCGTACGCATGACAGCGGCGACGGCGACGGCGACGGCGACGGCGACGGCGACGGCGACGGCGACGGCGACGGCGACGGCGACGGCGACGGCGACGGCGACGGCGACGGCGACGGCGACGGCGACGGCGACGGTGGAGTCGCGCAAGATGGCTGCCATCCTCCAAATAATAGGTTGACAGAGACATGCAGCCTTTGATTACCCTGTACTTTTTTATATAAGACATCATGTTATGATCCACTGACAACTTTGACACCTGTCAAATCAAGTTATCCGCTGACCAGTACCACGTGACTATATTGCAGGATAAATTTTATAGCTCGTGGAGCTCACGTGTTTTATTAAAGTTGACCGCTGACCAAGTGCTAGTTTTCGATGGGATCGGTTGTTCGGAGGCCGGTTAACTCTAATCCAGGTTTAAAAGTAAACCAAATTATAACTGTTCCTTTATACAAATATTTTTTACAGCTTTTTGTTTTGTGTATCGGTTTAGTGATTATTTATGAAAAACTCAAAATAGACGGCCAAACAATATACCAAAAAACCTAACCGCAAAGTTACAAAGCCTAATCGGGCTACAGGAGCTCCGCTTTTAGGGTGACCTAAATCTATATATTAGATTACGTCAAATGGCTTTTTTTTTCGTGTTCGCCGAAGTGGACAAAAGCGGGGCAAAGGCCGGCTTTCGCTTATGTTAAAATATTTTGAAAACGAAAAAGCTTTATCTCTAGTAGTTTGTTTTGTTATTGTACAAAACAAATAGATTCCATGTTGCCGTGCGTCTGTTCAGTAGTAGATAACACCTTGCATACGGCTGGCGCACGGGAAATTTGAATTGACCAATCAGGATTCAGCAGGCGGGAAAAACTTTACTGTCCTGACGTCAATGTAAGTTGACAGGAATGGCATTGAAATCAGGCAACTTTTCTCATTGGAGATGACATTAAATATTCAAGAAAGGGGATTTACAATTCCCAAAACCATATCACATTGCAAAAAGTGAAAAAAATTGAAACATCTTGTGTCTCCAAGCTTTTAATTTGGCGCCAAAAATAGTTCGTCGAGCGTCACCATGTAGGATAAAAGTTGTCTTACCTTGAACAAAATGTGTTGTTCGTCGTCCTATTAAACTCGGAAATCTCTAGTTAATTATTTAAATAGGCCAAAGCAGCTTTAGAATTGTCTTTATTTTAGCTAGCGGCGAAGAAAATGGCTATTATCATGTCGTTTTGGTAGGACAGCCAAGTTTTGACTGCCGCACGTACTGCGGGCTCAGCCGCCGTATGCAACGCAGATGACGTTAAAATATGGTAAGAACGAAAAAGTGGCAAACGAGGTGATAGCCGAGTGTGTCACTGATGTTCTTACCATATTTTGACGTCTTCTGTGATCTATTACTGAACAGACACACGGCAACATGGAATCTATTTGTTAAATAGATAGCAGCGTGCCAGTGTGCACTTTTTAACAAAATGATGGCCACTTTGTGTTTTCGAGGTGTCTGTAAAAAGGATTTAGTTAAAGTTTTAAACGACTAGAAGGGCCGCCAAGCGGAGCCCCATAGCCATATAGGGAAAAAAGAAACTCATGAATTGATTTTCTCATGGTTATCATGGGCAGCGGTATTGCTCGTGGGCGCGTACGCACGACGGCGGAGTCGCGCAACATGGCGGCCATACTTCAAATAATAGGTTGACAGAGACATGCAGCCTTGGTTTACCGTGTACTTCTTTGATATTGGACATCCATGTTGTGAGCAATTGACACCCGTTAAAAGAAGGTATCTGCTGACCAGTGCCACGTGACCATATCGCGGGCTCAAGTCTACAGCTCGTCGAAGTATCGTGTTTTTTGAAGTTGACCGCTGACCAAGTGCTGGTTTTCGATTGGATCGCGGGCTTATGTCAGGTTAACTTGTTGAAAACAGGGCAGGAATGTACGGAAGCCGGCTAACGCTAGCCCAGGAAATTTACTCGAATTATAACTTTTTTCTATACAAACGTTTTTTGCTGCTTTGTTTTGGGTTTATAAAACTCAAAACAGAAAACCTCACCACAAAGTTACAGAACTCAAATCAAAATTGTACCTTTTCCTGGGTTAGCTTAATTGGGTTCTTAACAACCTGGCCAAGGAGCTACGCTTTTAGGCTTGCCTAAATCTATATATTACTTAAACAATTAGTCAACTACCATGCGACAGAAATCTCGAGCTAACTGTTTAATAGAAACACGATTTTAAACCAATCAGGGCGCGTATTTTCTTTCGGCTATTACTTAAATATATATAAAGTACCTATAGACAAAGTTAGCTTTTAATTTTAAGATTTTATTCAAGCTGTTATATAGAGTGTTTTACAAGAATCAAGTGTTACTTAATGATGGTGTGTGCAAACCAAAACACCTCTTCATATGCCTTTTAAGTAAATACCTCTCGCGTGATACAGGTGGTTTTCTTCAACACATTAAACACCATTACTAAAAGTAGCTACTTTAGCTTAAATAACACTCTATAATGGATTGTTCATTGTTTAAGAAAAAGCATTTAATATAAATCGTTATTAAATTGCAGCAATTTTTTTTATATCAGAAACAAAGCACTTCAGTGTGCGGCAAATGAGTAATAACATACTCCGGATAATTAGAACATGATGATTAACGGGACACAGTCAACTTTGGGGCCGCGCTGACCTGGACACTAGTTTTCTCTGTTTAAAAAGAGGTTCACCCCAACCTGCAATCAAAGTACATCTAGAATTCCGCTTCAATCTTCGTGGTGTTTTGCTTGATGTTCAATCGTTTACTGAAAATGTTCTTGAGTGTGCTTTTGCTCATCCTATAATGCTGTTTTTATCATATTTGGTTAAAAACAGTATGGATCGTGTCTCTGTGATATAGCAATGAAATGGTATCTGATGGGCATGTTCGCCAGCTGACTGTGTCCCTTTAAAAAAATCAGATACGGATAGTAGCTTAAAATAACATCGATTAAATACTGGCAACTGTACTTAACAGTAATTTCCTGAGTAATCCTGATTTCTGTTGGCCGAGAAATATCTTGTTCGTTACTTGCTGTTATATCGACGATGTGTTACTGAGACAGCAAGTTGCTCTATGAAGACTCTACAATTTTTTTACATAATACTTTCCTTCTTCTGACTTGATCAGTTAGTGAAAATTCAAATTTAGCAATAGCAAAGTGCAGTTAATGTCAGCAACGTAACAGCACTAAGTCAACTATACGGCAAACTGTAGGTAATCTGGTATTATTTCCTTCTCTTGACTTGATCAGTTAAGGAGGCTCAAAAGGGTTTTTAGCTGCACGCGCGCGCGCAGTCTACTCACGCCATAACTAAGATGCACGCGTCAGCTGAATCAGTATTAAAATCAGCACACCGGAAGTTAATGCTGCGTAAAATCGCGCGAACCGGAAATAAAATGTGCGGAAAACATTTGTGTTTAGCTCGAAAGTTCGCTCGGTGACCTATCTTGATTTTTTGCGTACACACACAGTAGTAGATATTCATTGGAATTATCCGGATTACGGACTTCCCTTCGACTTCCCTTCCTTCCTGCATAATAATTTTTGACTTCCTGCATAATAATTTTTGACTTCCTCCATACTAATGTGGATTTCCTGCATACTAATTCGGTATAGGTTTTCTAATAAGCGTCACTCTAGTACAATACAAACAATAAGGTTGCCTGGGCTTGCCCGCTAATAGCGAACTTTGATTGAAAAAAATCTCTTACGTGTTAAAATTATAAAAGCGAATTTTAACGAAAGCGGTATCGTTCTTGTAATCGCTTTGCTGCGAAAGTCTATCTCCGAGACTTTCAGTTAATTCGAAACGTTTATCATGAAGATGGTTTTTTTTCACTAGCGGCCATGTTTTTTAAACTGCTTTGAGCGCTTGTTTAACTGTCCGTGATTCGGAAACGTTGACAAGCGCAAATTTTTTGAAAGCGTAATAAGGTTCTCTAGCTTTCTCAGTTTGAAACCGTTCTCCGATTTTCGAAATCGGGATCTTTTAACCCCGATTGGTTTAGGTAGAATCTATCATGCTTTTATTCTCAGCTGTGCTGACGAGAGAGAGAATTTAAATTCTTAGCTAAGTGCTCGAGTTTTCCGCGCCGTTAGTCACGCACTGAACTCCACTTTTAACCCTAGATTTGCATACTGACCGAACTCGAACGGAGAAACCCATGGGACAGCTCTACATTGAAATTACAACAATACAAGCTCGGACCGCTAATTAATTGTCAATACGCCACAATAAATATTTTTGAACAACTTGTTTCTTTTATTACGTTTATTAGCGAATACAAAAAATTAATACACAGAGATTTGAAATGCATACACTAAAATTACAACTGAACAAAACTGTTTGCAAAACAAAATTTACCGTGGCTAAACAGAGATCAAGCCATGTTTAGTATATCAAACTGAATTTATTTACAAATTAACTATAATAACATTCTTTTTGAAATATAACGTCTTAAAGAACAATCTTTCTTTTTACAATCTATCAAAAAAAAGCTATTTACGAAACTTTAAATGTCTAACGGGAGCGTGCTTACACCAACTTGTAAACCACGGCGTAAAAATATGAGCAAGTATTCACTACCACCACCACCGCCACCACAATGCTATTGTTTTCCACCACCTCCACCACCGCTGCCGCCGCCACCACCACCACCACCACCACCACCGCCACCAAAATTCTATTGTTTTCCACCACCACCACCACCACCGCCACCACAATTCTATTGTTTTCCACCACCACCACCACCACCGCCACCACAATTCTATTGTTTTCCACCATCTCCACCACCACCGCCACCACAATTCTATTGTTTTCCACCATCTCCACCACCATCGCCACCACAATTCTATTGTTTTCCTTTCTCCTCTTCCTGTGTCAGTTTGAACGATATGTTGGCGGTGGTTGTAGGTTTAAAAAGTCTGGGTGTTTTGATTGTATTTTGTAAAAATTCGATTTTGCTTCTTGTTTGTAGTGTATTTCAAGGATAGCTAAAACATATTTCATGACATTTGAAAAATTTTCCCTCTGTTTTTAATGTAGTTTGAGGGTTGAAATAGGGGATTTAAAATCTATTTTAACACTGTGCCACAAAAATGTTCGTTTTAAAAAGTATTTCACAAATTATCAGTTTAAAAAAAGTCTTGAAACAGGATATTTCATATGTAGTTCACATGTCAAGAACATGAAATATGCTTTAAATAGGAAGTTTAGAATCTATTTGAGATAGCAAATCATATTTAAGAAACAATAAAAACAATAGAATTGTGGTGGCGGTGGTGGTGGAGATGGTGGAAAACAATAGAATTGTGGTGGCGGTGGTGGTGGAGGTGGTGGAAAACAATAGAATTGTGGTGGCGGTGGTGGTGGGTGGTGGAAAACAATAGAATTGTGGTGGCGGTGGTGGTGGAGGTGGTGGAAAACAATAGAATTGTGGTGGCGGTGGTGGTGGTGGTGGTGGTGGAAAACAATAGAATTGTGGTGGCGGTGGTGGTGGTGGTGGTGGAAAACAATAGAATTGTGGTGGTGGTGGTGGTGGAGGTGGAGGAAAACAATAGAATTGTGGTGGCGGTGGTGGTGGTAGTGAATACTTGTTCATATTTTTACCGAAACGCAGTGGTTTACAAGTTGGTGTAAGCACGCTCCCGTTAGACATTTAAAGTTTCGTAAATAGCTTTTTTTTTAATAGATTGTAAAAAGAAAGATTGTTCTTTAAGACGTTATATTTCAAAAAGAATGTTATTATAGTTTGTAAATAAATTCAGTTTGATATACTAAACATGGCTTGATCTCTGGTTAGCCACGGTAAATTTTGTTTTGCAAACAGTTTTGTTCAGTTGTAATTTTAGTGTATGCATTTCAAATCTCTGTGTATTAATTTTTTGTATTCGCTAATAAACGTAATAAAAGAAACAAGTTGTTCAAAAATATTTATTGTGGCGTATTGACAATTAATTAGCGCTCCGAGCTTGTATTGTTGTAATTTCAATGTAGAGCTGTCCCATGGGTTTCTCCGTTCGAGTTTGTCAGTATGCAAATCTAGGGTTAAAAGTGGAGTTCAGTGCGTGACTAACGGCGCGGAAAACTCGAGCACTTAGCTAAGAATTTAAATTCTCTCTCTCGTCAGCACAGCTGAGAATAAAAGCATGATAGATTCTACCTAAACCAATCGGGGTTAAAAGATCCCGATTTCGAAAATCGGAGAACGGTTTCAAACTGAGAAAGCTAGAGAACCTTATTACGCTTTCAAAAATTTGCGCTTGTCAACGTTTCCGAATCACGGGCAGTTAAACGAGCGTTCAAAGCAGTCTGAAGATCAACAACGCTAGTGAAAAAAGCCATCTTCATGATTAACGTTTCGAATAAACTGAAAGTCTCGGAGATAAACTTTTGCAGCAAAGCGATTACAAGAACGATAGCGCTTTCGTTAAAATTCGCTCTTATAATTTTAACACGTAAGAGATTTTTTTCAATCAGGGTTCACTATTAGCGGGCAAGCCAGGCAACCTTATTGTTTGTATTGTACTAGAGTGACGCTTATTAGTAAACCTATACCGAATTAGTATGCAGGAAATCCACATTAGTATGGAGGAAGTCAAAAATTATTATGCAGGAAGTCAAAAATTATTATGCAGGAAGGAAGGGAAGTCGAAGGGAAGTCCGTAACCCGGATAATTCCAATGAATATCTACTACTGTGTGTGTACGCAAAAAATCAAGATAGGTCACCGAGCGAACTTTCGAGCTAAACACAAATGTTTTCCGCACATTTTATTTCCGGTTCGCGCGATTTTACGCAGCATTAACTTCCGGTGTGCTGATTTTAATACTGATTCAGCTGACGCGTGCATCTTAGTTATGGCGTGAGTAGACTGCGCGCGCGCGTGCAGCTAAAAACCCTTTTGAGCCTCCTTAACTGATCAAGTCAGCAGAAGGAAATAATACCAGATTACCTACAGTTTGCCGTATAGTTGACTTAAGTGCTGTTACGTTGCTGACATTAACTGCACTTTGCTATTGCTAAATTTAAATTTTCACTAACTGATCAAGTCAGGAGAAGGAAAGTATTATGTAAATAATTTGTGGAGTTTTCATAGAGCAACTTGCTGTTTCAGTCATACATCGTCGATATAACAGCAAGTAACGAACAAGATATTTCTCGGCCAACAGAAATCAGAATTACTCAGGAAATTACTGTTAAGTACAGTTGCCAATATTTAATCGATGTTATTTTAAGCTACTATCCGTATCTGATTTTTTTAAAGGGACACAGTCAGCTGGCGAACATGCGCATCAGATACCATTTCATTGCTATATCACAGAGACACGATCCATACTGTTTTTAACCAAATATGATAAAAACAGCATTATAGGATGAGCAAAAGCACACTCAAGAACATTTTCAGTAAACGATTGAACATCAAGCAAAACACCACGAAGATTGAAGCGGAATTCTAGATGTACTTTGATTGCAGGCTGGGGTGAACTCTTTTCAAAGAGAGAAAACTAGTGTCCAGGTCAGCGCGGCCCCTAAGTTGACTGTGTCCCGTTAATTATCATGTTCTAATTATTCGAAGTATGTTATTACACATTTGCCGCACACTGAAGTGCTTTGTTTCTGATATAAAAAAATTGCTGCATTTTAATAACGATTTATATTAAATGCTTTTTCTTAAACAATGAACAATCCATTACAGAGTGTTATTTAAGCTAAAGTAGCTATTTTTAGTAATGGTGTTTAATGTGTTGAAGAAAACCACCTGTATCACGCGAGAGGTATTTACTTAAAAGGCATATGAAGAGGAGTTTTGGTTTGCACACACCATCATTAAGTGACACTTGATTCTTGTAAAACACTCTATATAACAGCTTGAATAAAATCTTAAAATTAAAAGCTAACTTTGTCTACAGGTATTTCATATATATTTAAATAATAGCCGAAAGAAAATACGCGCCCTGATTGGTTTAAAATCGTGTTTCTATTAAACAGTTAGATTATGAGCTCGAGATTTCCGTCGCATGGTAGTTGACTAATTGTTTAAGTAATTTATAGATTTAGGCAAGAATAAAAGCGTAGCTTCCTGGCCAGGTTGTTAAGAACCCGATTAAGCTAACCCAGGAAAAGGTACAATTTTGATTTGAGCTCTGTAACTTTGCGGTGAGGTTTTCTGTTTTGAGTTTTATAAACCCAAAACAAAGCAGCAAAAAACATTTGTATAGAAAAAAGTTATAGTTCGAATTAATTTCAATCCTGGGCTAGCGTTAGCCGGCTTCCATACATTCCTGCCCTGTTTTCAATAAGTTAACCTGACATGAGCCCGTGATCCAATCGAAAACCAGCACTTGGTCAGCGGTCAACTTCAAAAAAACACGAGACCTCGACGAGCTGTAGACTTGAGCCCGCGATATGGTCACGTGACACTGGTCAGCAGATACCTTCTTTTGACTGGTGTCAATTGCTCATAACATGGATAAAGATCTCAAAGATCCAGCGGCGCTTTGCAATAAAGGTGATATAAATATAAAATCAGTTGGATAGTAAATTAATTTTTTTTCAAAAAATCAATGAAAGAACTGCCTAAATAGATGGGTTTTAAGTTTAGACTTAAAAGTTTCTAGGAGATCCACTTGCCTAATGTCATCGGGTAGGGCGTTCCACAAAGTGGGAGCTCTATGAGAGAACGCTCTATATCCATATGGATGTCCAATATCAAAGAAGTACACGGTAAACCAAGGCTGCATGTCTCTGTCAACCTATTATTTGCAGTATGGCCGCCATGTTGCGCGACTCCGCCGTCGTGCGTACGCGCCCACGAGCAATACCGCTGCCCATGATAACTATGAGAAAATCAATTCATGAGTTTCTTTTTTCCCTATATGGCTATTATCATGTCGTTTTGGTAGGACAGCCAAGTTTTGACTGCCGCAAGTACTGCGGGCTCAGCCGCCGTATGCAACGCAGATGACGTTAAAATATGGTAAGAACGAAAAAGTGGCAAACGAGGTGATAGCCGAGTGTGTCACTGATGTTCTTACCATATTTTGACGTCTTCTGTGATCTATTACTGAACAGACACACGGCAACATGGAATCTATTTGTTAAATAGATAGCAGCGTGCCAGTGTGCACTTTTTAACAAAATGATGGCCACTTTGTGTTTTCGAGGTGTCTGTAAAAAGGATTTAGTTAAAGTTTTAAACGACTAGAAGGGCCGCCAAGCGGAGCCCCATAGCCATATAGGGAAAAAAGAAACTCATGAATTGATTTTCTCATGGTTATCATGGGCAGCGGTATTGCTCGTGGGCGCGTACGCACGACGGCGGAGTCGCGCAACATGGCGGCCATACTTCAAATAATAGGTTGACAGAGACATGCAGCCTTGGTTTACCGTGTACTTCTTTGATATTGGACATCCATGTTGTGAGCAATTGACACCCGTTAAAAGAAGGTATCTGCTGACCAGTGTCACGTGACCATATCGCGGGCTCAAGTCTACAGCTCGTCGAGGTCTCGTGTTTTTTTGAAGTTGACCGCTGACCAAGTGCTGGTTTTCGATTGGATCACGGGCTCATGTCAGGTTAACTTATTGAAAACAGGGCAGGAATGTATGGAAGCCGGCTAACGCTAGCCCAGGATTGAAATTAATTCGAACTATAACTTTTTTCTATACAAATGTTTTTTGCTGCTTTGTTTTGGGTTTATAAAACTCAAAACAGAAAACCTCACCGCAAAGTTACAGAGCTCAAATCAAAATTGTACCTTTTCCTGGGTTAGCTTAATCGGGTTCTTAACAACCTGGCCAGGAAGCTACGCTTTTATTCTTGCCTAAATCTATAAATTACTTAAACAATTAGTCAACTACCATGCGACGGAAATCTCGAGCTCATAATCTAACTGTTTAATAGAAACACGATTTTAAACCAATCAGGGCGCGTATTTTCTTTCGGCTATTATTTAAATATATATGAAATACCTGTAGACAAAGTTAGCTTTTAATTTTAAGATTTTATTCAAGCTGTTATATAGAGTGTTTTACAAGAATCAAGTGTCACTTAATGATGGTGTGTGCAAACCAAAACTCCTCTTCATATGCCTTTTAAGTAAATACCTCTCGCGTGATACAGGTGGTTTTCTTCAACACATTAAACACCATTACTAAAAATAGCTACTTTAGCTTAAATAACACTCTGTAATGGATTGTTCATTGTTTAAGAAAAAGCATTTAATATAAATCGTTATTAAAATGCAGCAATTTTTTTATATCAGAAACAAAGCACTTCAGTGTGCGGCAAATGTGTAATAACATACTTCGAATAATTAGAACATGATAATTAACGGGACACAGTCAACTTAGGGGCCGCGCTGACCTGGACACTAGTTTTCTCTCTTTGAAAAGAGTTCACCCCAGCCTGCAATCAAAGTACATCTAGAATTCCGCTTCAATCTTCGTGGTGTTTTGCTTGATGTTCAATCGTTTACTGAAAATGTTCTTGAGTGTGCTTTTGCTCATCCTATAATGCTGTTTTTATCATATTTGGTTAAAAACAGTATGGATCGTGTCTCTGTGATATAGCAATGAAATGGTATCTGATGCGCATGTTCGCCAGCTGACTGTGTCCCTTTAAAAAAATCAGATACGGATAGTAGCTTAAAATAACATCGATTAAATATTGGCAACTGTACTTAACAGTAATTTCCTGAGTAATTCTGATTTCTGTTGGCCGAGAAATATCTTGTTCGTTACTTGCTGTTATATCGACGATGTATGACTGAAACAGCAAGTTGCTCTATGAAAACTCCACAAATTATTTACATAATACTTTCCTTCTCCTGACTTGATCAGTTAGTGAAAATTTAAATTTAGCAATAGCAAAGTGCAGTTAATGTCAGCAACGTAACAGCACTTAAGTCAACTATACGGCAAACTGTAGGTAATCTGGTATTATTTCCTTCTGCTGACTTGATCAGTTAAGGAGGCTCAAAAGGGTTTTTAGCTGCACGCGCGCGCGCAGTCTACTCACGCCATAACTAAGATGCACGCGTCAGCTGAATCAGTATTAAAATCAGCACACCGGAAGTTAATGCTGCGTAAAATCGCGCGAACCGGAAATAAAATGTGCGGAAAACATTTGTGTTTAGCTCGAAAGTTCGCTCGGTGACCTATCTTGATTTTTTGCGTACACACACAGTAGTAGATATTCATTGGAATTATCCGGGTTACGGACTTCCCTTCGACTTCCCTTCCTTCCTGCATACTAATTTTTGACTTCCTGCATAATAATTTTTGACTTCCTCCATACTAATGTGGATTTCCTGCATACTAATTCGGTATAGGTTTACTAATAAGCGTCACTCTAGTACAATACAAACAATAAGGTTGCCTGGACTTGCCCGCTAATAGTGAACCCTGATTGAAAAAAATCTCTTACGTGTTAATATTATAAGAGCGAATTTTAACGAAAGCGCTATCGTTCTTGTAATCGCTTTGCTGCAAAAGTTTATCTCCGAGACTTTCATTTTATTCGAAACGTTAATTATGAAGATGGCTTTTTTCACTAGCGTTGTTGATCTTCAGACTGCTTTGAACGCTCGTTTAACTGCCCGTGATTCGGAAACGTTGACAAGCGCAAATTTTTGAAAGCGTAATAAGGTTCTCTAGCTTTCTCAGTTTGAAACCGTTCTCCGATTTTCGAAATCGGGATCTTTTAACCCCGATTGGTTTAGGTAGAATCTATCATGCTTTTATTCTCAGCTGTGCTGACGAGAGAGAGAATTTAAATTCTTAGCTAAGTGCTCGAGTTTTCCGCGCTGTTAGTCACGCACTGAACTCCACTTTTAACCCTAGATTTGCATACTGACAAACTCGAACGGAGAAACCCATGGGACAGCTCTACATTGAAATTACAACAATACAAGCTCGGAGCGCTAATTAATTGTCGATACGCCACAATAAATATTTTTGAACAACTTGTTTCTTTTATTACGTTTATTAGCGAATACAAAAAATTAATACACAGAGATTTGAAATGCATACACTAAAATTACAACTGAACAAAACTGTTTGCAAAACAAAATTTACCGTGGCTAACCAGAGATCAAGCCATGTTTAGTATATCAAACTGAATTTATTTACAAACTATAATAACATTCTTTTTGAAATATAACGTCTTAAAGAACAATCTTTCTTTTTACAATCTATTAAAAAAAAAGCTATTTACGAAACTTTAAATGTCTAACGGGAGCGTGCTTACACCAACTTGTAAACCACTGCGTTTCGGTAAAAATATGAACAAGTATTCACTACCACCACCACCGCCACCACAATTTTATTGTTTTCTTCCACCTCCACCACCACCACCACCACAATTCTATTGTTTTCCACCACCTCCACCACCACCGCCACCACAATTCTATTGTTTTCCACCACCTCCACCACCACCACCACCACCACAATTCTATTGTTTTCCACCACTCCACCACCACCGCCACCACATCTATGTTTCCACCACCACCACCACCACCACCACAATTCTATTGTTTTCCACCATCTCCACCACCACCGCCACCACAATTCTATTGTTTTCCTATCTCCTCCTCCTCTCCTCCTCGTTTATGTTTTTTTAGCTCTTAATATGATTTGCTATCTCAAATAGATTCTAAACTTCCTATTTAAAGCATATTTCATGTTCTTGACATGTGAACTACATATGAAATATCCTGTTTCAAGACTTTTTTTAAACTGATAATTTGTGAAATACTTTTTAAAACGAACATTTTTGTGGCACAGTGTTAAAATAGATTTTAAATCCCCTATTTCAACCCTCAAACTACATTAAAAACAGAGGGAAAATTTTTCAAATGTCATGAAATATGTTTTAGCTATCCTTGAAATACACTACAAACAAGAAGCAAAACTTCGAATTTTTTACAAAATACAATCAAAACACCCAGACTTTTTAAACCTACAACCACCGCCAACATATCGTTCAAACTGACACAGGAAGAGGAGAAAGGAAAACAATAGAATTGTGGTGGCGGTGGTGGTGGAGATGGTGGAAAACAATAGAATTGTGGTGGCGGTGGTGGTGGAGTGGTGGAAAACAATAGAATTGTGGTGGCGGTGGTGGTGGTGGTGGTGGAAAACAATAGAATTGTGGTGGCGGTGGTGGTGGTGGTGGTGGAAAACAATAGAATTTTGGTGGCGGTGGTGGTGGTGGTGGTGGTGGTGGTGGCGGCGGAGGGTGGTGGAGGTGGTGAAAACAATAACATTGTGGTGGCGGTGGTGGTGGTAGTGAATACTTGTTCATATTTTTACCCGAAACGCAGTGGTTTACAAGTTGGTGTAAGCACGCTCCCGTTAGACATTTAAAGTTTCGTAAATAGCTTTTTTTTGATAGATTGTAAAAAGAAAGATTGTTCTTTAAGACGTTATATTTCAAAAAGAATGTTATTATAGTTTTGTAAATAAATTCAGTTTGATATACTAAACATGGCTTGATCTCTGTTTAGCCACGGTAAATTTTGTTTTGCAAACAGTTTTGTTCAGTTGTAATTTTAGTGTATGCATTTCAAATCTCTGTGTATTAATTTTTTGTATTCGCTAATAAACGTAATAAAAGAAACAAGTTGTTCAAAAATATTTATTGTGGCGTATTGACAATTAATTAGCGCTCCGAGCTTGTATTGTTGTAATTTCAATGTAGAGCTGTCCCATGGGTTTCTCCGTTCGAGTTTGTCAGTATGCAAATCTAGGGTTAAAAGTGGAGTTCAGTGCGTGACTAACGGCGCGGAAAACTCGAGCACTTAGCTAAGAATTTAAATTCTCTCTCTCGTCAGCACAGCTGAGAATAAAAGCATGATAGATTCTACCTAAACCAATCGGGGTTAAAAGATCCCGATTTCGAAAATCGGAGAACGGTTTCAAACTGAGAAAGCTAGAGAACCTTATTACGCTTTCAAAAATTTGCGCTTGTCAACGTTTCCGAATCACGGGCAGTTAAACGAGCGTTCAAAGCAGTCTGAAGATCAACAACGCTAGTGAAAAAAGCCATCTTCATGATAAACGTTTCGAATAAACTGAAAGTCTCGGAGATAGACTTTCGCAGCAAAGCGATTACAAGAACGATAGCGCTTTCGTTAAAATTCGCTCTTATAATTTTAACACGTAAGAGATTTTTTTCAATCAAAGTTCGCTATTAGCGGGCAAGCCCAGGCAACCTTATTGTTTGTATTGTACTAGAGCGACGCTTATTAGTAAACCTATACCGAATTAGTATGCAGGAAATCCACATTAGTATGGAGGAAGTCAAAAATTATTATGCAGAAAGTCAAAAATTATTATGCAGGAAGGAAGGGAAGTCGAAGGGAAGTCCGTAATCCGGATAATTCCAATGAATATCTACTACTCACACTATTCGCGATGGCACTTCAGATATAAAAGTTTCGGGGAAAATTATCTAGTGGAATTTTCTGTGAGCCATAAAACGCGTTTTCTTCAGTTAAATATATTTAATTCTACTAGATAGATTTTTTCCATACTGTCTGAAAAGTTTAAGAATTTAGGGAACTTTCCAACAAAGAGATAAAAATGATAGGTCACCGAATTAGTTTCTCAGATAATTTACAAAAACTGAAATTTAAAGGACGCTTTTGTAGACCTCGTGCGTTTCCATGGTAACTGATATGACGTCACAAGTACCCTTAAAGTATAGCCCAACAATAGAGTTACAAGGAGACATATAGTTTGCCTACATCATTAAACATCCTTCTTTGTAATCTTCCATCGTTTCACAAGCAATATAGCAACGAAAAAGCCTTTCGAGCCTCCTTAATGAAAATCTAAATCGTATTCAGCAATAGCAAAGTGTATCCAAATCACAAGTTGTACGAAGAATACTATTTAAACCAAGCTAAGCAAAAAGGAGGTAATTTACCATGTTCCCAGTGAAGATAAAGACTGAATTTATTCGTCATATTGTTGTTACTGGATCATGCCCGCATAGAAAGAACAAACTGTAGTACTTGACGAGTTAGAGCTCAGAGAGTTGTAAACACTGAGTTAAAATGGATTGCGATAAACGTCTTTGAAAAGCACTTGTTCATTTTCTCGGTCTTAAATATTTAACAGTTGTTTTGTGTTGTCTATTAGGTTCATAGACCAAATAGAAATCAATTTAATTCGCAATCGTAGATTTTTATAATGACTGAGATGTATATTTCGTAGTTGTTGGAGCTTTCGTTGTCAATAAATGTATTTTTATTCATTTCAAATCTCTGTGTATTTGAATCATATCGCTATTAACAAGTAATAATCAAGAAACGTGCTGTTCAAAAATATTTATTGTGGCGTATTGACAATTAATTAGTGGTCCGAGCTTCTATTGTTGTCATTTCAATGATAGAGCTGTCCCATGGGTTTCTCCGTTCGAGTTTTGTCAGTATGCAAATCTAGGGAGTGGAGTTCAGTGCGTGACTAACGGAGCGGAAAACTCGAGTTCTTAGCTAAGAATTTAATTCTCTCTCGTCAGCAAAGCTGCGAATAAAAGCATGATAGATTCTACCTAAACCAATCGAGGTTAAAAGAGTCCGGACAAATTAACGTTTCGAAAATCGGAGAAAGTTTTCAAAGAGAGCTAGAGAACCTTATTACGCTTTCAAAAAAAAATTTGCGCTTATCAACGTTTCCGAATCACGGGCAGTAAAACGAGCGTTCAAAGCAGCTTGAAGATCAACAACGCTAGTGAAAAAAGCCATGTTGATAAACAGGGAACAGGATTTTTCCAAACAACGAACTCGAACGAAATATTTCCTAGCAAAGCGATTGCGAGAAAGATAACGCTTTTGAAATCTGCCCGCTTGTAATTTTAACACATAAGAGATTTTTTCCAATCAGGGTAATTATTAACGGGCAAGTTTAGGCGAGTCTAGTGTTAAGTTAACCAACTTTAATATTATTTTTCCCAAAAATTACAGGACGTGGAAACTGATTATTTACTTGACGTAAGTTTGAAACCATAACCAAAACGCCTGACACTCGGTCATGGGACAATGGTGAATATTATCATTTAAGTGGAAACCACAACTCGCTAATGGTTCTACAATCGTTTGTTTTAACTGTTCGTATTTGGGGCAACCCCAAGTTTCTAAATCGAGACAAGGAATGTTCAATTTGTTTAATAAGTCTTTTTCAACATGGCCCCCTTTGTAGGCTACCACAGTTCTTTTATCCGTCTTGAATTGGCTGTATAATCTCAGTAAAACAATATCTACTTCATCATGCTCATATGCTCTCTCTTGGTAACGGGGCTGATAAGTAAGTCCGTGTATGTTATGTTTTGCAAAATTCACTGTCTTTTTATCCTTGTGAGACAAGTTTTTAAGTGCTGCTGGCTGGAAGAAAGCATGGCGGTCAAAGTGTTCATCCCAAGAGTAATAACCCATTTCACGCACTTGAAATTTCTTTTGCACAAAGAACCCCTCCAAGTCTATGACGAGACATACGCTGTTCTTGATTCTCAACTCCACTGCACCATCAGTTTCTTCAAACGCACTAATTGTGTCCTCATTAGCTTCGTCCACGGTTAACATAGGTTTAGATGTGGATTCGACTTGCATGTTTGGAAGCTATCCGCTCGATCAAAAATATTTGTTACTGGAGTTTGTGACAAGAATAAAGTACTCAACGGAGAACGCGCTTTTATTTTGAACAGTTAATAGATTTTTCATGAGCCAATCAGGGTTCACTATTAGCGGGCAAGCCCAGGCAACCTTATTGTTTGTATTGTACTAGAGCGACGCTTATTAGTAAACCTATACCGAATTAGTATGGAGGAAGTCAAAATTATTATGCAGGAAGTCAAAAATTATTATGCAGGAACGCATTTTACCTAGACAGTTTGAATAGTAATAATTTACCTAGACACTTCATTAGTATGGAGGAACCCAAAGTTATAACAATAGGTGACGTCATGAACTCGACCGTTATGCATATTAATAAAGGGAACGCACTTTCTTGAGGGAATCGAAAGGGAACGCACACGGAACGCAAGGGGAACGCAGTAATCCGGATAATTCCAATGAATATCTACTACTTACGTCCTTGAGTACATTCATTTTCCCGACCCCTCAGGGATTTTTGCCCTCGGGTGTTACAAAGATTCACTCATTGGTTCAGACAGGTTTAACAGCGCGGTGTTGGCAGTCAGAATTGGCGCTAAGGGGCCTTAGTTTTTCTCAAGCCGAGTGGCTTTATGCTGGCCCGTGTGTTTTTAATTCCACTCGTCGGGTTATTTGTCCTCGTTTCGCATGAAATTAGCTCGCCGAGTGGCTTGTTACCGTGGTTTTTTGAGTTGGCTCATTCGGCTTTAAATATTTTTCCATCTGGTCAGATGCATGTTGCTGTATTGTCTCCCAGTGCGTGTATTGAGATATTTTTGCCATATATTTTTCTTCTTATCCTCGTAGAAGTTCTCAAAGATGCCTTGCAGCCTAATTTTCAACAGGTTGAAGACGGGCGACTCCGGGCACTGGTTCAAGATCTACCCGCAGTTCTTCTTAAATCCAAAGCCGTTAGTACCGCGAGGAAGTATGAAAAGGGCTTCAATACGTGGAGGAAATGGGCTTCTCAGTTTAAAGAAATTGTTATGTTTCCCGCTTCTAGTGTGCACGTTTCATTGTTCTTTCTTAGCTTGATTCAAGAATCTGCTTCTTGCAGTACTATTGACGAAGTCCATTATGGGCTCAAGTGGGTGCATGATTTGGCAGGTCTACCCGACCCCTGTAATTCCTCGTTAGTGTTACCTTTAATAGAATCTGCTAAGAGGCTTCTCAGTGTCCCTGTTAAAAAGAAGGAGCCGGTTACCCCCGAGGCTATTCAGCTTTTAGTTTCTAAGTACGGGTCGTCTTCAGCTAGTTTGTCTGATTTACGAGTGCTTACTTTGTGCCTTTTGGGTTATGCGGGTTTTTTTCGCTTTAACGAGTTGGTTCAGTTACGCAGGTGTGACTTTCAGTTTGAAGATTCTTTTATGAGAGTCTTTGTTCATCGAAGTAAGACTGACGTTTACAGGGATGGGGCTTGGGTTGTTATCGCTAAAACCTTCAAGCCTACATGTCCTTATTTATTAGTTCAACGATATTTTGTGGCCGCTTCTTTTTCAGCAGACAGCGAAGAATTCATTTTTCGCCCTGTTGTTTTTCTTCGCAGTACCGGAACCTATAAATTGCGCGGGTCTGTTCCTTTGTCTTATACTAGAGCGCGGGAGATAGTGCTTAGCGCTTTCGATTCCATCGGTCTTCCCAAGCAAGACTACGGTCTCCATAGCCTTAGGGCCGGAGGGGCCTCCGCTGCTGCTAATGCTCGAGTGCCTGACAGATTGTTTAAAAGACACGGCCGTTGGAAATCAGACAAGGCAAAAGATGGTTACATTAAGGATAGTGTTCATTCATTATTATCGGTTTCGTTATCACTGGGTATTTAATTTTCTGTATTTCCCGTTCTTTTAGTTCGCACACGGCTCGTGTTGACACACCCCAATTCAGGTTGCTTGTTACATGATAAATGTTTTATATTCGTTTGAGCGGGGTAGCGAATTAGAATATAAATGTATTTATCATGGGTTACGTAACCTTTTCTTTGGGGTGTTACATGGTATGCGGTTCTGTCGCTTCATTAGCGGTAGGCTATATATATTTGAGTTGTTCTCATTTATATTCATTCGCGTCTTACGACCGTCACTACGCCCTCAAAAATTAAATACCCAGTGATCAGGGGTTTTTCTTTTACACGTAGTTTTTTGCATGCTGCTACACGAAAGGTTTAGCTCGTTTTGTATGTTTACTGAATGATTGTTATACGAGCATAGTTTAGATCATTTTGTTGGGATGTTTTTCTTGCTGTAATTTTGTGCTTTTCCGTGTTTTCATTCTGTTTATTGTATTCTGTTGATGAAGGCATAATAAAGAGGGTCGCACACGGCTCGTGTTGACACACCCCAATTCAGGTTGCTTGTTACATGATAAATGTTTTATATTCGTTTGAGCGGGGTAGCGAATTAGAATATAAATGACGTTGGATTTTAAAACATGTTCTAAAGGGCTTCGACAATCGTAGCCGAAAGCGATAGAAAATGACGTATTTTGTGACAAATTTCTACTGAGTAGGGGACGAAGGGGAAGTTTTTTTCCGTCAAAATGGCGGACGAAGTTGTTGTTGTCAGACTAGTTCACACGATGTCGTTTCTCGAAAAGTACTGAACGGATTAAGGTGGCTGAACACAGCTTTTGACACCTGTGTTTTATTCACCTTTTTCTCCAAAACCCTTGATCCTTTGGTCACCAAAAATGGCAGCAAGCAAGTTAACAACACAAACTTCTGTTTTTGATAGTTTAGCTGACGTATGTGTCGTTTCTATGACACCGTCAATAGATATAAAAGGCCTTTGAAATCAGTTTTGTTCATTTGCAAAAAATCTGACCGTAAGATTTTCGTTACAATTTGCATGCAACAAGAATGTAAGGATCCCTTGTTGAAGGTTCACTGAAATGTCAAAATTTCCTTTGTTAAGGTTACTGTATACCTTCACATCGGCAATTTTCTTCAAAGTTATTGGTATAGTTGGATAGCCAGCTCTGTAAGCTTTAATTTGATATAAAGGTTTAGGTATTTACGGTTTAAAATGGACGCGCTACATTGCATGGACGCGAGACACCCCCGAAAGTATACGGTAACCTTAAAGTCCAATTCTTTCTTAATACTCCAGCTAACCATTCCCTAAAGTATTTTCGTTCCACATTTCGTGAAATTCTAAAGGGTGGTTCTCGAGAACTAGGCGTGTTAAGCTATTCCGGATCCTATCACAAATTTTGACTTATTGCGCATGGGCTCAATTTAACTGGATTTTTACGATTACAAAAAAAAAAATCTGGGTTCTTTGCATCGACACCTTCTAACCGTATCCTTGTAATGAAGACTAAAACTATAAATACACTGCGTTCAATTACGAAGAAAAATAATACAGAAAGTGTGTGCATTGAGGGGAAGCCAAGGGCGCAAGTTAGAGCCTTACCAAATACAAATAACCACGTAGACCTTGACTTTCACTGAACGAGGAGGTTAGGGAATAATGGAAACAATAAAACAACACCATACGTAGTAACTAACAAATAGACACAGATTGATTTTAATCAATACATGCTCAACATCATTAAAATGAAACTGAAAATGAAATAAATGCGAGTGATATATATGCTGTATGAGCGGAAAAAGTAATGAGCAAAAGATAAGCAACGTTATTGAGTTACTCAAGCTGTCTAGCGTAACCAATGATTACCATTATTTGAAAAACAATGTTATGAAATGTTAGCAACGATAACATTGTAAAAACGTTCCATGATTAAAAATCGGTTACAATGTATTGTCTTTCCTTCGGCAGTAAGATTATCCTTTGGGTAATTCATTACTAAACAATAGCAAAGATATTTGTTTACAAACATTGTTTTTGTTATTTAAATGTTGAAAACGTTAAACAAAAGAACTCTTTGTTTCACCAGCCAATAGTTCTCTGGTTGGCATATTAATAACAATAGGTGACGTCACTGATATCTTTGCTATGTTACTCGTTTAGAAGGTATTGATAAGGATAATAATGGACCTTTTCACTGATACGATGAGCGTTTTAAAATCCATTGTTTCAAATGGCTATCGTGTGATGCTCGGGGGGGCAAATTAGTATGTATTTTTCATCTAAGCATCTCATTATAGCTATTTGAAACAATAGAATTCAAAATAGCTGCCGGATCGCCGAAAAGATCCATGCGTTGACCACATCGGTGGTTTTCAAAACGATGATGATGATGATGATGATGATGATGATGATGACGAGGATGATGAAGATGGCTTACAATTGCATTTTTATCGGACAAAATGCAGACAACCAGGTTACAGCCAAAGTCGGAGCAACAAAAATTAAAAATGTACGGAATATGCATCAAGCATTGCTATTTGCAAATTTCTTTAACGATATGAGAAACTAATCCTTCCACAGCTTTATTATCAGTCAACCTAAATAAATGCTTTTTAACAGGTTTACTGGACAAAGCTGTCAGCTCTTCGTCATTTATTCTCTTGGTAATTCCTATCGCGAACATTTCAATTCCTCTCGCCTTTATCTCGTCAGCTCGCTTCTTTATATACTCAAGACCAATCCCACTGAATCCATCTGTTACGACTACAGTCACTTGCTTGCGTCTGCAACAAATGGAGCAACAGGGAACTGAGATATCAACAGAGTAAAACCTTATGCATACAAGGATTTTCGTTTAAGAGGGGGGTAAAAATTTCTTTCGCTTGGCTAAAAAGCTGTTGTCATGAAGCTCTCTAGAATCTCTAATTTCATTGAATCTTGTTAGCACGAAGCTTCAGTGTTTTAGGGCTAGGATCCATTGTTTCTATTGTTTTTATGCCATTTTCTCAGCCAATCTTGTGAGACGTTCCGAGGAGCTTTTTGGCGACCCTTAAACGAAACTGGGCGCCAATGTTCCATGCCATTAGAAGTAAATCCAATACCAACTGAGACTCGCTCGCTCACGTTTTCCCAAGCTTCTCGTCAACTACATATATTTAGTTTGAGTTTTGATTGGTTCCTGAGACTGACTACGTCCTTTGTGACTGGTCAGAAGGAATGCTTTAGTTGTAGTTGTAGACACTCCATTGAAAACCACTTGATTAGGTAACTCATTTTAGTCCCAAAATGTGTTTTTTGAAAAAGAATTATTAATATCACAAAAGCTTAGCTAAAGTAACAAACACGAATACATAGAAGACCATTAAGAAGAGAGGATGGTGCCTTAGACTAAAGAATAGTTTTTCAACAGTGGGATTTTAGGGCAAACTTAAAAAAAAGCTTGCATAATCATCCATAAAGCCTAGTGTAGCAATTTCAGATCGTCTACTCTCATATCGTCTACCATGGGTACACTGAGAACTGACCACTGAAAAAGAAGGGTGAACTGTCCTTTAATTCGAGGCTCCTTGGGGTATAAGTTGTTTTTCTTTTACAAATGAAAATGAGAAGTTTCATATATTTGAACTGCGGAGAAAGATATGAAGACATGATTGATCGACAGAGTTATATACGCAACGTAAGCAGCTGTAAAATTAAAGACTAAAAAAAAATTAAGACTTCAACGTGATTCTAACCCATGACCTCTGCGACGCCGGTTCAGTGTTCTATTGCGATAATGAATCATGTCTTCATATCTTGTTTTCCGCAGTTCAAATGCATTGTCTTTCATATATTCATTTGTATTCTTCACCATCTACGGGTATACTACGAACTCACAAAGTGACCAGTTCCCAGAGGGCTTGATAGCTCAGTTGCTATAGCACAGCCGGCCGGGTTGGTATCGAAGAGGTCACGGGTTCGAATCCCCTTCAAGCCTGATTTTTTTTTCTCAGTCTTAAATTTCACAGTTTTTTGTGTAGATAATGTACCGGTCAATTCCAAAACCGCCCATCCCCCCCCCCCCCCCCACCGGGCAAACCCCGGGGCATTTGACTTATTTGAAAAATTTAGGTTAAATTCCCTGCTATGTTGCCAGTTTAGACGGTCAAATGCCCCACCCGATAGAGCTTCAAAGAGGGTCAAATCTCCCACCATCCAGGGAAAACAGAATCGCTTACCTTTGGAAACAAATTCTGCAAAATTTTCAGCCACTACGAATTTCTTGTTCAGCTTGTCTTCGCTCCACGCTTCAAACAAAGGCGTATTTCACGATATAACTATATAAAACGGCAACAACAGAAAAACCCACGTGGAATCGAGAAGAGCAATGGCCCGTCAACGCAGCTTAAGTGCTGAATCAAAGAATTGCGAAATCCCAACAATTTGCTTTAATAAAAACCAACCCAACTCCATGTGCCTAATACAGCAACAAACGTCTTTTGTTAAGGAGGCACTTTCATAAACTGTTCATTGAAATAGATCATTGATTGGGGGACTGCCTGGTCTAGATAGTGGTTGGGTTGCCTGGTCAAGATAGTGGTTGGGGCGTTCTAGGTTTCAGGGTCATATGTCCCTCTCCCTGTCAGTGGATGGGTCTGTGACTAGTGGTCCCGGATTTAAAAGGTCATTTGCAAGTTCGCTTTCGCCTCTCTCTTGAGTTTTCGTGCGAAACCATTTGTGTAAAAGTGTTTTCTGCCTAGAGGTTCATTTTCATTCAATTCAAACTTATTTTCATATGATCGGAAAGGTTTGCACAAGGTAACTCGATAACCGCCTATCCCTACACGTCTTGTAAATAGGCAACTGATCAGTCTCCAACCAGTTGAGATATTCAACAACCTAGCCATAACCCTCTTCAGTTCTATTTACAATATTTGCTTCTTTACTGTCTGGCATTTTTGTCGTGCTTCCATACCAGAAAACTGGAGCGAATCTAAGAAAGAGCGTTACGCTCTGTCTACTGTGATAATGTATCATCGTATGAAGAACTCTTGCAAAGAGCGAGCCTGCCTACACTATACACGCGAAGACTACAGGACATAGCAATCATCACGGACTTATTCGTTGTCTCTAGCACTCATTATAAGTTAAGAAACTCAGACTTCATAATACCAAGATTCAGGACAGTTGCATACGGTAAACACAGCTTGTCGTACCTAGGCCCGCTCCTATGGTCAAAACTTGAAAGATCTATTCGGATGTCTGACTCACTGGAAATTTTTAAAAAACGAATGAAACAAGTTAATTTTAATAGTCTACTGGACATTGAATGTAAAGACTGTTTATTATGCAATGATTAACCAATCATTTTAAACATGTAAATACACATAGATACATACATACATACATACATACATACATACATATAAACTTCATATCTCGTAGTTTTGAAGTAATTTTAGCTCTAGGTTAGTTAGGTGTCCCCAATTAGCGCACGTTGTACGCTAGAGATTTCGACACGTAAATAAAGTTCTTATCTTATCTTATCTTATCTTATCTTATGGTGTTTTCATATAGCACAGTTCATTTCAAGTTTTGTTTTGAATTGCCACGTGCACATAAAGTGCAGTAAAGTTATAAAAGTGATGCTATAAATAATAATACAAGTAGGAGCTTTTCCTTGTCAAATTGAAATAGTCTGATTTAAAAAGTCTGATATTTGTTATGATGAATACAATGACCATGACTCCCTGCAGTCAATCATGTCGTGTCTCCTACGCGTGTCGTGCGCTGCGACTAACCTCAGAAAATATATTATGTGGCATTTCGTACTTAAGAGGATATAGAGCCAGGGAAAAGGTGTTTTAACACCTTATAACACCTTTTTGTACTTTAAAAAGTAGAAATGAAACTGAGAAGGGAAACTTAGGTATCGCTGAACTTTCAAAGGTGCGGAAGCCAAGATATTACATCTTCCAGAACTTACATTGCAAATCGTACCTTCCACAGGATGTAATGGAATCGCGTCGATTTAATGTTTTGTTTAAGTTACAGTAAGTCAATGAAACTTAAAGTTAGGGGGAAACGTAAGTGCCGCTACTTGTGAAAAAAAACCCATCTTGGAAAAGCCCCAGCATCACATGAAAGTAACCTTGGTAACTTGGCTAGAAGATTTGAACATTGGCGTATCGTCAGAACTTCTCCATGAGGAAAAAAAATCGATTTTGACATAAAACAATCGACCTCAGTACAAGGCTCTGGAGAATAAATACGTAGAGTTTGTGGGGTTTATTCCTCAAGGCCTCGTACTGAGGTCTATTGTGAGATTTTAATAAATCGAAATTGGTCTGTTACAATCAAAATTCCTTAAAGTATATGAATTTTAAGGAAATACTTAACAAAGTGATGGAATGAAATTTTTTTCCTGGTCCTTTGGTTCTGTTTAACAGCATTGGCGTGTTTTTCTTTAATTAGGACAAAGGTGGAACCAGACAGCGGGCGTTGAGACATACCGGCCTTTCTACATTCAGACACCTCCGCTATAGTGCTGATAAAACAGTAAAACCGGGTAACCGGGTAACTAGGTGTCAATTGTGGAGTGACTGGTGAATTTGGTGAACTCTCATATAATGATTTCATTTTGTACAAGTTAATTTAAAACCTGAACGCTCCAGTTCCAATCAAAATTAATTACTATCCATTTTAAAAGTTTTAAGCAGTTTATGTTAACAACGTGTTCTTTGATTTTTGTATTTATTTTCTATTTCGAGCAGTCTGGGTTCCATCCCTGACTGGGAACATTGAATTGTGTTCTTGGGCGAGACACTTCACCCTTACAATGTCTCAGTATCCACTCAGGCGTATAAACTAGGTACTGGCAAATTCAATGCTGGGGACAACCCTGCGATGGACTAGCATCCCAACCCGGGTGTGGCAGAAATACCTCTAGAAATACCTCTAGTCGCTTCATACTACAGAAACTGGCATAAGCGCTGGCCTGGTGGGCCGCTTGGTACATATGCAAACTTTTCTTCCACTTCTGAGTTGCCGTTTGCTTCTTTTTCAGATCAAATGCTTGAACAAAAACGTTTCACATGAAAATGACTTGATTCCCATACCAATAGTTCGCATTCGCATAATTCGTTTTGCCACAGGGGCAAAAGTAAACTTGGGAATGGGCTATTCATCCATGAGCTGGCTCAGGGAGCCTTTGATTTTGTTATGTTTACGTTAAATTAATTCAATTAAGATTAAAGTTAAAGGGAAACGTAACTAATACAAACGCATCTTGGAAAAGCCACAGCATCACATGAAAGTAACTTGGCAACTTGGCAAGAAGATTTGATCATTGGCGTATCGTCAGAACTTTTCCATGAGGAATAGATCAATTTTGACACAAAGCAATTGACCTCAGTGCAAGGCTCAGGGGAATAAATACTTAGAGTTTGTGGGGTTTATTTCCCAGAGCCTCGTGCTAAGATCTGTTGTGTTAGGCTGAATTTTAATAAATCGAAGTTAGTCTATTACAATTAGAATTCCCTAAAGTATATGTATTTCAAGAAAATACTTGACAAAGTGATGGAATGAAATATTTTTCCTGGTGCTTTGGTTCTGTTTAACAGCATTAGCGTGTTTTTTTTTTTTTTTTTTTGTTTTTTGTTTTAAATCAGGACAAAGGAGGCACCAGACAGCGGGCGTTGATACATACCATCCTTTCTTGATTCAGACACCTCCGCTATTGAGTTGATAAAACAGTTAAAACCGGGTAACCTAAACAGTTTCTTTTGAGGGAATTCACCCGAAAATTCAGTGCCCGCATAACATCGTAATCAAAGCGCTCGAGTCAATTTGCCTTAAAGAGATAAATATTGATACACCAACACTGCAACGGTCAATATATCCTTGATTATCAATTCCGCCTTCTGCGTTGCCTCTTTTGTCTAACTTTACTAAATTGACACAAACTGACGGCTACACTTGAGATTTTCTTAAATTAAACACAGCATTAACTTACGTGTTTGCTAGCTGGTTGTTTCTCTTCAGTAAAACTACTTTTTGTTTTTTAACAACGACATTTCTACCAACCTCTTTTCTTTTTAAATTAGCTTGAATCGTTCTTAAATTCAATTAACTAGACCTCGAGTGAATTTTTTTTTTATACCATCATTCTAGAGAATGTTTCTTACCTTCGACCAAAATACTTTCAAGTAAAACCAAGAGACAACTTAAAAACATCATCTTGAAGATAACACCCATGTCACACATCATGAAGTGAAAATGAAATGCAGGGAAGTACTTCTTAGAAACCTGGTTTATACATTAATGCAATCTATACAAGTGATATCCTGATATAATTCTCTGTGTTTAGCTTTACGAAAATCAACGCTTAAACTTATAATTTATTTACCATTTTGAACAGGAGAGCATAATGTACCTTATGAGAATCTAGAAAATAAACAGATAAGGGCAGGAAATTGGCTTTCAAAGGCGTCGTCCAAGATATCTTTTTTCTCCCAGTTACAGCCTGTATAATGTGTATTGTAATTATGTCCTAATATGCTCTAAATTGCAGTTGATTACGCCTAATACGAGGCTTTTTTATATTTAATCGTACCAAATTAACACATGACCAGCTGTGAAAAGCGCTGCTACAGTACCACATGTAAGCACACTTGACAAGTGGCTAGATAATTTGATCCGCGTTCCCACTTCGATGAGAACCTGGGAAATTACAATCAAAACTCCCTAGATATGCATTCTAAGGAAATAATTATATTGAGGAAAGTGGTGAACAGGTTACCAGTGACCACATCAAGAAGAGGAGATGGTAAGCCTGTGGCTTCAATGCTTTAATGCTTTAATAGGAATACTCCTAAAACAGTATACACTATTCTAGGAGATAAAAATAAATAAATCAATAAATAAATATACCAATAAATAAGTAAATAAATAAAATAGTCATAAATATATGTAAAAGGAGAAAATTATTTACATTTGTAATTTGGGAATAGGTATCTACATTTAAAATTGGTTACTGTACAGGATTTATTTACACAAAATTTAAATATTATAGTAGCATATTCATGGAATTTATGGTGGACATAAAACTATTAGTAAAGGGAAAAGTATCCATAAGTATAGGTAATTAATTCCAGGCTACTATTGAACTTGCGTAAAACAAATATTTATAAACATTACAGTTGGACTGAATGCATTGAAAGCTCGAGAATCCCTTGTTAATAGACATACTTCAGTAGCTGGGAACAGATCTAGAAGAAAGTGGCCGTTGTAGTTTGCTAGTTGAAACTTCTGAGCTCTTCTCTCAGAATCCATGTGCTTAACTTGCATGTTGTAATGTAAAACAAGGAGACTGCAGAGCTTTGTTGGTTTTTTTTCCTGTGCAGATCTAAAATAGTTTTATACGGGGAGGTTCCTCCTGATAACTAGCTAAACAATTAACCAGACAGATTCATAATTTCATCTTACGTCGTCTAAACTTCTTTCTGAATGAGTGCGCGCGGGTGTGTTTTATTTGCTTGCAAGGATACCCTTTTTATTTCGCCAGATAACTGCTATACATATATATGATAGAGACCAAGGAATGCAATTTAAGGCTCCTTTATAAATACAGAAATTTCATGGCCACGTTTATTCCCAACTTGATCGAAACTATAACACTAAACTTTTTGTATTGAAGCAATGTTTTTGCTTTCTATAAAACCTAAAGTCATGTGCGGTATAAATGTCGATGCGATAAAATGAGAGTTAACAGTGTAATATATATGAAATAATTCATATTAGTACTGCGGTTGTAGATGAAAGTGAAGAGTGATCATTGCAGTAAATTTTCAAATTTTAGGAAATCGGAAAGAGGAAGCCTGAAAAAATCAGGTCTTTAACGGGATTCGAACCCGTGACCTACGCGAAACCGGTGCGATGCTCTACCAACTGAGCTATGAAGCCACACGTTGGGAACGAGGTCAATTTATTGAGTTCATATCTTCCCGTACAGTGAAATGATGTGTAATATATATGAAATAATTCATATTAAAAAACAGTCCTAGGAAAGCAAGCGCGCTGATTGGTTAAAAATCGTGTTTGTATAACTCGATGGAGACACAGAACTAGCGCGCGCTGTTGACGTAGTGATGGCACGAGCAAAGAGAATTTACATTTTGATAATCAAAGTTAACAAGTTGTTTTCCTTTTTCTCGTCGTAGTGTTTTCTAAAAGATGTAGAAAACATGTACTCCGTGTTTCTATTGAGTCATACAAACACTCGTGAAAGTTTGGGAGAACTCGAAAAAGCTGTGGAAACACTCGGCAGCGGCTCGTGTTCCCACAGCATTTCTCGTTCTCCCAAACTTCCACTCGCGTTTGTATAACTCGATAGAAACACGGTACATGTTTTCTATTTCTTAATTAGTACTGCGGTTGTAGAAAGAAATGAAGAGTGATCATCGCAGTAAATTTTCCAATTTAAGCAATCGGAAAGAGGAAGCCTGAAAAAATCAGGGCTTCAACAGGATTCGAACCCGTGACCTCCGCGAAACCGGTGAGATACACATCATTACAACTACGAATGATAAAAGGCGCTCTCACGCTGATACTCTCGTTTCCGAAAGCATGGTTTCTGTCGGTTCGGTGGATTATGCGGAGTGCGGAGTGCGGAATGTGGAAAATGAGGAGTGTGGAAATTTTTTTTCATTAATAATCTTTAAAGGGCATTGTCACGCTGTTTGGCAAAACTAGAAGGTGTCTTTGCATCAATTGAATCTCTAAACTAATGATCTAGGTTTGTTATTGAAGTCTATTTGAAGGTACTGAAACTGTTTCCTGTCGCCAGTAGCTACGGATGGCATGGATCGGGTGGAAATGGATTGAAACTCGAAAAAATTGGCTAATTTTTCGAGTTTTGATGCTACTTTTTCCAAAAATCCTAAAGTGAGTTATTATGGTTAGCCCTCTCTGATAAAATTCATTTGATATCTTAGTCGTAGCTTTACAGAAGCATTTTGTTTATGATTAAAGCCCCAAAGTAGGGATTCTAGCACAGAAGTGACCTAAAACAGCAAACTCGCAAACTCCTAGTGACACTACCCCTTTCATTCCTTTATATTCTCATTGAAAGGGTGTTTTATAATATCGTGACACGTGTTTAAATTAACAAAAATCCATAGCATAGCATAGCATAGCATTACCCTTACATTTACATGGCTAAATCGAACAATATTTTTGGTAGCTTTAGAGAACACTAACATATAGATAAATAAAAGATGGAAATCAATGCATTATTGTGAATTCACGATATTAACAATATTCTTTAAAAACTGGATGATTCCTTACATTTTCATGGCTAAATCGAAAAATATATTTTGGTAGCTTTAAAGAACACTAATGAATAGATAACAGATAGAAATCAATGCGCTTAGAATTATTGTGAGTACATGATATTAACAATCGATCTATAGTCTTTAAAAACGAGATGCATTCTTACATTTTCATGGTTACATCGAAAAGTAGTTTTTTGTAGCTTTAAAGAATACAACTCTCCGCTAACGGACACTCTCGTAAGCGGACAGCTCTACTTACGGACGGCTTTTTAAATCCCCGTTTTTACCTCTCAGTCAAACTTTCTATTTACACATTCCCGTAAACGGACACTCTCTCGTATGCGGACGCGGACACTTTTGAAAATGAAAATTGGATTTTTCTTTTGTTTACGCTCTCTCGTAAGCGGACACACCATGTACGTAATTGACTCTTGGCAATGAAGTTTGTCTTTAATTTGCAATAAATCAACAAAAATATGACCTTTAACAGAGCAACAGAACAGCGGGGATCGCTTTTTACAAATTTCAATTTGTCCGAGGCAAAGCAAGCTGTCCGTTCGTTGCCATTTTTGTCTACGCAATAAAACACAATTAACACCCGCTAATTAACTCTCTCGTAAGCGGACATCCACCCTATTTTTCTTTGGTGTTCGCTTACGGGAATAATTCTCGTAAGCGGACAGCTCTACTAACGGACACGTTTTTCAATTCCCGAGGGTGTCCGCTTACGAGAGAGTTGATTGTAGTAACGAATAGGTGAATAAAAGATTGAAATCATTGCGCTTAGCATTATTGAGAAACAATCGATCTATAGTCTTTAAAAACGTGATGCATCCTGTCATTTTCATGGCTAAATCGAAAAAAAAAAGTTAAAAACGGGATGGTGTGACGGAAAGGTGACATATCTAATAAAAACATTTCTTCAGCTATCATACGTAGGTGACACCACACCTACGTGGTCGGCGTGTGGTACACAGGGACGAAAGTGTACAGCATAGACTATTTGTAAAAGTTTGTTAACATTCCAGTTGTCTTTCCACACTGTTTTTCCGCAAGGGAATGGAAATTACAATGAAAAATTGAAATTTTCTACGCATTTTCCACGCATTTTCCACACTCCTCATTTTCAACAATGTCCATTTTCCACATTTCGCATTTTCCACACTCCGCACTCCGCACTCCGCACTCCGCATAATCCACCGAACCGTTTCTTTTGCGGATTCGCCGTTCAAATTTCCGTTGCTTCCTCCATCGCGCTTTTTAGATCCCTTAGTTTTGCCCTTTGGCACCGTGAAGTTATTGCATCCAGTGCGTCCAAAACAGCGAGTGTAGCGGCGGAACAGACATCTTTGTCGGTATTTCCCGCCAGAAACAGCATTTGAGACTCTCTTTGCGGGATGATTTGTAAATGCGAGCTCTATTGTCCAAGCAAGAGGAGCCATCACTTCATCGATCAACAGGTAATTACTTTAACACGTTTTGAGATCAAATCTCCCTTCACCGGCAAAACGCCCCAAAGTGGATTTTGCTTTATTTCTCAAAACTACAATTTCAACGAGTGATCGAGAGGCACACGTTTCCAGCTCGTTTACAGCGAGTTTTCATCCCCTTTCGCTAACATTTGGCGAGAACGTTGCCCGATAATGTGGCAAAAAAAACCGTGTCGGGGAATTTTTCAGTTTGGCCTCCTTGGAAGGCAATGGGAATTCAAGCAAAGGTAATGCGTGTTTTCTAAATGCTTAAAGTTTAACAGCGTATCAAAAACAAACCAGACACGTAATAAAAATTCCCCGACACCGTTTTTTAGTCCAAGGTGTAAAGAAAACGTAGCGATGTCGCTCACTTTCTCCCGTTAAGTTCTCACTGGAAACGAACTCAATTTGTGAAACTACATACTTTTGGGAAATGATCGCTATTTAGGAAAGGATTTTATTTCTTGCCTTGAATCAAGTAATAACCGGAATATGCAATTATTAAGCTTTCAGAAAATGTATACTTTATATGGGGTTTTATGAAGCGTTAGACTGTGAAACAGCGACTACGCGAGGTTGTCATTTGGGGTATACTGATACCTTAGGCAAATTTAACGGCAGCGACAACGAGTACATGCTACAGGCTATGTAAGAGTGGGTTACAATTCTTTGTTCATTTCTTCGCCGTTGTTTACAGAAGGTCGCAAAACAACATCTTCAAATAGCCACGTTCTGCATATTGGAGAGAAAGTGTCTTACATATACTGTTTGGGATAATTCTCACAGTAAAGACAAACTGAATGAATCTGAATTCTCGCGAGATTCTTAGGTTGAATATTAAGTCGTCTTTTAATCTAGTACATTGTTCTCGTTAGATTCTCGTTGCTTGCTTAAAGTGCTTTTTGCAACTTGGGAAGCGAGCGTCTACCTGCACTTTCGACAATCTGTTTGTTCGGTTGCGTACCTTGTGTTGAGGTGTTTGTTTGTGGTTTGTCGTTTGTCTAAACATTTCTCTGTCGTTCATTTATTTGTTATTGTTTGTGCAGGGGACATCCGCCTCTAAATTGAAACTCCTATTTAAGTTTCGACATGTATTAAAACGTACTGAGAGACGAATTGGAGCTCCCTTGCTCGTAATCAAAGTATCAAAGAAGACATCCCCACAGCGCCGGTTGGAAGTCTTCCTTTACTTTGAAACGAAACGAAACGAAACAACATACTGTACATGTAAACAAATCCTTCACGAAAACATCCACGCAACGCGCTAGTAATATCTGCGGAGGAACTGGGTAGAGTGTCTAAAAATAACTTAAGAGGGATAACCTTAGTTAGAGGACCTATTTGAGGGATTCACTCTCTCACGTTGGTAAATCTCTTGCCAATATATATTGAAAACAGTTATTGGCGCAACATACTAAGAGTCTCCTCGATGTTTTCCAAAATTCCGGGATCCTGCTCGGGCACGCTTGGCAGAATTCTGGGATCCTGCTTGAGCACCCTCTATAGAATTCTATTATTATCCCGCTTGGCTACGCTAGAAGAAAACCAAATGTAGTGAGATTTTAATAGTCTGATAGAGTGGTCAGTGTCAATTAAAATAAACGAGACCTAGTTTATTATGGGTAGACTAACAATCTTATCTACCTAGTTTTCGAACATATCAAATCCACAACCAGCAATATTTTATGAAACAGCGGATTTTTAATGTTGTGGGTAACCCTGCTATCGACTAGCATAAACAACAACAACCACCTTTATTACCAAAATACAAATTGAAATTTTACAATATAATATATTAATACAAATCAAAGGCTCCTGTGAACAGCTCATGGATGAATGTATCCTTGTGCCTCTGTTTCAAAACGAGTCTTCGTGTGAAACCTTTCGTATGAACATAGGCACGCAAAGCGTGCAAGAGTTATTTTTTTGTGATAGGAGCATTCGTAGAACTGTTTACAGTAATGATTTAGTTAAGTTTTTTTGGTTGCGATGTACAGCAAGAAAGAAACTGGGAATTTATGATGTACATGCCATGTTGCATCGGTAATGGTAAAATAGCTAAATAGTAAGCCATCAAATATTTAACTGAACAACGTACAATAATGTGACATGTCTCCAGATTAATGCTGATACCATCTTATGTTCTAACAGGCAATTTGATTCGTTATTTGATATAGAACCCACACCGTGATTGGTGTGACACGCGCACATGCATAACTCCTTGTCACTCGCCGATCTCATAGCCCTTTCAACCCCCAAGAGGAATTTGTGCTCAAAAATTCTCAAATTAAGAGAACTTTTCGTATTTTATACGAGTCCTAAGTTTACCCTATTTACACAACAACACTAGTTCACCGAAAATAGAAAGAGAAAAAAAACCCTCTGACACATTGACAGACTAATTTAATTTATTCCCATATGAAAAACAAAAGTGTCAAGTTACCATTTATAACTAAAAATAGCAAACATCTTGTGCGAACGATTTGCTCTTATATGAAGAACAAAAGTGTCAAATTACCATTTGTAACTAAAAATAGCAAGCATTTTTCTCCCATATGAAAAACAAAAGTGTCAACTTAAGTTACCATTTGTAACTAAAAAATACTGCAAGCATCTCTTGGGAATAAGTGGTGACGATGTGTCAGCTCTAATTGAATTTACTCCTTGTGAAAAACAAAAGTGTCAAATTACCCTTTGTAAATAAAAAATAAAAATATCTCGTTATATTTGCACGCAACAAGAACAAAACAATCGTTAGCTGTACCTATTGTAAACGTTCGAACTCTTTCAAGTCAAAATAGTCTCGTCTCCTCTAAAACATTTCGTAAAAACTAGAAGCAACGATGCGTGACGTCTAATTGAATTTACTCCTTGTGAAAAACAAAAATATCAAGTTACCTTTGTAACTAAAAATAAAAACATCTCGCCATTTGCATACAACTACCTCACGCACTGTTATCAAACCTCAAGGCTCATCTCGTCCATAACTAAAATCCTCAGCCTAACCCACAGAAAATGCCGAAGTAAACCCAATATATGAATACTTCTTCCTCTTTTATAGAAGAATAAATATGGCCGTTCTGAACTGTATTGGGATCAAATCTTCTCAAGTACCATTTACTTTTAAAACAAGAAATTTGATTGGCTGTTTATAGTAGATCCGATCTGATTGGTGTGACATACATACATCTCTCACTCACTGACCCGTTGACCCGTCCATAACATACTCGACGCGCCGACTAAAAGGTATTTTTTTTTACAAAAAATAACTCAAAAATGAGTTTGATCATCGTGAAATGAATCTGTAGGTGCAAAACATATGAATGGTTTCGCATTTAGACTCGTTTTGACAGAGGCAAAATACAACTCGGAAATGACCTATTGGATGAATGTAGAACTGAAACGTAGCTGAGTAAAAAGAAGAGTGAAAAACAGGAAAATAAAAATCTTTTGGTCAAATGTGCAGAGGTTCTGATGTCCAAATATGGTTGCTTATTGACATCCTTTAGGTGGCTGAATTCATTCTCTGGTAAAATCGTTTTATAATAAATAGTTATGTATTACATATTTGAAATAAACTTCAACAAAGCACAACAACAAATCAAGATGAACACTACTTCTATTAGGAACATTTTCTTTCTTATAAAGTCCACTGAAATTCGGCCTACCATAATGTACAGTGACATAAAAGCTAAGAGGAGACATTTAAGCCAACAGTGTCCCATATATGCAGATTATACATTTTTGCAGAGGTATAAGTAACATAATCTTTAGTTTACAGCAGCACGACACAAATGTAGTAGAAGTACAGCAAGATAACAACTATTTTAAGAGTTGAATGAAAATTTAACAGGTATAAGCTGGAACAGTCAGGATAACTTATACTTGAAATAAACATTGCAAGGTTTGTATTTAATTAATAGAAACAGATTAACAAAATTCTATTTTTGTGCTCCTTATGATGAGGTTCAGTCGTTTTATTTTATTATAGTCCTAATATAAAGGACTGGTATTGCTTTACATGTATAAGAACATTATATGGAGCTGCTTATTTTAAGTTAACTTGTATTTTTGTATTCCACTGTAAAGCTATACATGTAGGTTCATTTCTGAGTTACGATTTGTGCAATATAGTGAGTTCAGGTGGATTTCACTTGTTGACATTCTTGATTTTAAGCAACCTACAGGGATGAAGTTCCAAAGTGTTTCGAATTATGTAATAAAATGATATGTGCGGTTTTGAGAGACATTTTATATGCTTGTAACCAATGTCTTTTGCAAAGAATCTGTTTCAACAGCTCAAGTGCACGCAAGGGTTGAAAGCATCTTATTCTCTTTGTAAGCAGGAGTATTCCACATCTATCTATAATTCTCAGATTACTTCCATGAAGTCTTAAGACTTGCGTTTAAGCCAGTTCATTCAAGTATTGTGATATTATTTCTGGCAGCTGATATAAACACATATAGTATCAGCAGGTGATGGTGCTACTCACTGTCACTTTCATATAATACTATAGTTGTTACTGCAGTGTTCATCTCTTGGCATATGTACATTACAATAGTACAACTTGCTTTACCTGCAATACACAATAAAGATAATAGTCACAAATTTTAAGGTATAGGGTATGAAAATGAATGCAGAAAAATAATACAATATATCTTTAATTTGCTGCCCTTTCCTCTCCCCCTTCCTCAACCCTAAAACAAAATAAGCTATTTACCTAATTGTGGTGTACTACATTGAAGTGAAATTTATTGTTTTTTTATTTCTTGATATTGATTCAGTGCTTGATATTTCAACACAGGAAAGGGTTTATGAAACAACAACAGCAAAAAAAAAAACAGTTATAAATGGCATGCATCCTCAAGAAATAGTCAGGACTTAAAATAGTTCCTTTAACCTGAAACATTTATTCTCATGTCACGCATCTGGAAATTTTGGTAGAGTAACATATAATTTTGAATCTTTATGAGGACTAGGAATTCGAATTTAGGAACATTAATTTAAAACACAGGGAATTCAAAGCATTCTTTGTTTCTACAAATAAATGTTGACTGTTTTCTCTATGTGATTCAAATAACTGTTTGATACATTTAGATATTTATTTGGCATGGAAAGTTTCATATTCAACTAAATTAAATGTGAAATGATTTCATGTGATACACAGTGAAAATTGTAAACAAATATTCAAACAGCTTTCATGAAAATATAAATAGACTTATGATCACTATTAGTAAGACTCCAGGGTACTTGCTGATTGTACACAATGTGCGACATTGGTATAAACATGATCTATCTGTGTATGGTAGTCAGTAGTATACTGGTAAATCAACTGAGTGATCCTTTTTCTGTTATAACATATTTTGTTAGAGCCTTTTGTTCTGTATTTTTCTGCATTAGATCAATATATTTGAGATTCCCAAGCGGTGGAGTTAGAATTGTAAGTTCTGTAAATACCGAGTTGTGACTTCAGATGAGTTAGAGCATCAATTAACTTTCAAATTGCAACTTTAGATTTTGAGCGATCGATACCAATGACATATTTGGCATTGGCTGAGTTAAAACTACCTATTCAGTTTGTACATTCATTTGCTTCACATTGGAATTACCCCGGCCAGTCGAGGGTTGCCATAATGCTTTTGTTCCCAACTATACCAAAGACTTCTTATCAGCATTTTCAGACCAAACGAAATCCATAACACCGGTAAATATATAAATTGCCAACTGAACAGAAAGAAGTCAACTCCGCAAAAACAACAACCAACAATGACACGAAAAGGCAAGCGATTAGAAAAACATGTGCTTTGTCATGCGACTATTTCGGAATCGAGCAGTTTCTAAGCGAAAGAATCTCTATTACTAGCACTCGAAAGTGCTCTTATAGCATATTTTAAAGAAATAAACAACCATACCTTAGCTTCCAGATGACACGGCATTCCGCGTTTCATCCCTCCTTCGGTCTGCTGTCGATAGCTATCGTAGCTTTTAAGATTTCCATATAGGACTGTGACGTCGATTTGTAGCAGCTAGAATTCCTTTGTTAGCGTAACAACTTCGCGATTTTCAACCCACGAAGGAATTCCTGTATACAGATCGAACGAAAAACCATCTTGACCGACTCTTCGACCTCCGTGACGAGTTACGCAATTTTGTTGCACATAAATTTACCCCTCTCTAGTACCCTGATAAACAAGCCAAACATACGCTAAGAAGTGTTTGGCTCAAAACTCAATACTTAGCGGGGGAGGTAGGTGAAAAAGTGTTTAATTCAACTTTAATGAATAAATTAATCAGAATCGAGTGAGTGAGTGATCGCCATTGGAATGCCAACTACGCTCATGGATGTTAGTCATCCATAAGCAAAAAGGTAAAGTTTACTCAGCATCGCATCCAAGAGGCACAAGAAATTCTCCTAGTCACTTCACCACAGTAAGGCTTTAAATACCTGATAAACATCCAAACACAAAGAGAAAGGTTAGGATATAAAGTGTCAGCGATGTGAAGATCTTTATCTCGTTTTTCATTAGTTTGTAACACCACGATTTCTAGGATAGTTGAACATAAGTTGTGACGTACTTTTATGGCATCCAAGGAACACAGAGAACCAGGAACCTTGTCTTACAAGTAAACACTGGCAGTATACGAGGTAACTAGAATATCCAGGTATTCGTGTTTTACCCCTTAAACTATACATGATGGGAATGGATTATAGTTTGATTAATGACATGGACTGAAATTTTAATTTTTAATTTCGTTGGTAGCGTCCCAGGTACATTATTAAATCTCGTATCATGTGACCAGATCGTGCAAAGGGCCTATTCTAAATGGTAGAGCCGAGTGAAATAGTAAATTTTGATTTAGGTAGGTACACACACCTCCACACACACAGTTCTCCTAGATGCAATTACAGCAAGTGCATCAGGCTAAATTCCTGGAATAGCCATAGTAGTCTAGCGTGTTCCAAATTGACCTACCCGCCCCCCAGTCCAAGATGGCCGCTAATAAAAGTTCGAGAAGAAATGACGTCACAGCCCTCCTAGCCCCTCCTAACCTCTTGATGAGTTAAAACCGATGCCCACTGTCACCCTAAACCCTAAGACCTTTATAACCCTATGCCGCTCTAACCCGAAGCGACCGCGCTCTAGCCCAACTAATCCCAACTGAGCCTAACTAAGCCTAAGCCCACCACATAACCCTAGCCGGCGCTTCCCCCATTTACCCCGCGCGCACTTTGCTGACCTTGACCGCGCTTGCGTTGGCTTGCCTGCGCGCGCTGCCCTTAAAACAACCCTAAAAAGCGGGGGCTGCATGTGACGCGTGCGCCTGGGTCCTGGAAAAGCTGAGGATGGAGAGGAACGCCCCTGACCTTGACCTTGGGCGCGTGCGCGTGCGCAGGTTGAAAGAGAAAAAGAAGCGAGATTGTTCAATACTATCGTTTGGCTTGTTCATTCTTATTTTTCTTGGATAATTCTACATCTGCCCACTGAAAGAATCGACAGTCTCTGTCTCGACAAACAAAGTAGGGGCGACCTGGATATTTTTCTGTTTTGCTCACTCTGCGAAACCGCTTCTTCGCAGCCATATATTAAGATCCTCTTTCGTCTTAGATAGCTTCCTTGTAGCTTGCCAAAGACGTTGCTCATGTATTGGTAGGCAGAGTCTTCATGCATGAAGATCGGAAATTTGATGTAAACGTTTCCATTGCTTCGGGCTTCAAACAGTATTATATTACATTCGTGGAAGGGACAAACATTTAAATTGTATCTTTTTTTGTCGTCTGTTGTGAACGGCATGGGTTGAGGGTGTGTCGTCTGGGGATCCGTGGTGATGAGATCGTCTAATAGGTTGGCGACAGCGTCCTCTTGGTCCACGGTTGATGTTGGAGGCTGAATCTTTGTCTCCTTTCTTTTACTTTTTTTGTTAACAGGTGGCAGTTTGTGGACCATTTCCTCCATAGCTTCTAAAGGTCGCTTTTCACTCATCTTGCTCGATCTAAATGAAGACAACGCAACACTATTTGAAGTTAAATACTTTTGCTGTTTCATTCCCGGCATGATTTTCGCGTTCCTTGTGCTGGCAGGTATTCTGTTTTACAGCTATTCTGCAATACCTGCAGATTTTTTACAACACTCTGCAGATTTTCTGCAACATTCTGCGGATTTTCTGCAAAACCTGCAGATTTTCTGCAACGCCATGCAGATTTTCTGCAATACCTGCAGAAAATCTGCAACACTCTGCAGAATTTCTGCAATACCTGCTGATTTTCTGCAACACTCTTCAGATTTTCCATTAGAGTGTTGTTATGGTATTTTTCAACGTAACCGATACCATGATGTGCAGCTTGAACGGATAAAACGACCCTCTTTCGAGCGTCGAACTCAGGGCGTGGTTTAATTGTATGTCAGTGTTGTCTTTACACCAGTATTTCTGGTTTAAAACTTTAGGTAACTATTTGAATTGTATGAGTTAATGACTGCTTGTCAATATTACTGCAGTACCTTCGACGGTTTCAATTCAGAGGAATTATTTAACGTTCAAGAATGAGTTTGGGATAAATGAATAAATGCATGCAGTTCAGAAGGATATCTTTATGAAGGTGGTATTTTCCTGTGGACGATATGAATGCTTCTCCTTGTTTTATTGCAAATAAGGCAAGTAATAGTTATACAAAAAAAGTTTTTGTCGTGACAATTTATGTTTAAACTCAAACAGCATAACATTAGTAACCGAAGAAAGAAAGAAATGTTGCTCGACTCACTTTTTTTACTTCGAGACCAAGGCTACCATCAGCTAGATTCTTTGTAATCTATGCCGGAATATTAGGAAAGTAAACTGAATTGATCGGCTAGCAACATGCCTGGAGAGTGAATTCTTTGTAAAAGATTACAGGAATAGTCCTAACACCGAACGTTCAGCAAATTATAGACGACCAGCTAGAAATGAGCGTGTTCCAAAACGTGTTGCTAAACTTCGTATCGCGCATATCACATTATTTCAATGAAGAAAGCAGATGAGCTACAAAACCACACTCAAGAAGAAAACCAAATCAAACTAGCTTTCACGTTTCGGAGTGCGCCTCAGAGTTTTAAGTCATATAGGCTAAAATCACTAATCGAAGAAAGAAAAGATACTAAGTTCGAAAATGTCGCTTCACACTCGCTTCTTGTACTTCAGGACCAAGGCTAGCGTAATTAGGATAGTGGTGAGTCATCCCGGAATATTAGTGAAGTAAACTGTTTTTTTTTATGGCGTTTCTGGGCATTTGAAATCTCTAGAATTTCGTGAAGGAATATAAGAAGTTCAACTGGAAAATATGTGCCGTTTAATAACACCGAGGGCTCAACTTTTTATTGTGACCTCGATATTTGGCCGTTGCTTGTTCCGTAAGCGAGCATACGAGCTCAAATCTGGCAATTTTACAGTTTATAAGTGTTTTTCGAGTCATTTTTCACTGCAGAAGCCCCCAGGCTGGCATCATTTGAAAGCTAGAATGGTGGGTAAAGGCAAACTTTTGGAAGAAACCAGAGGTGAGAGATGATTTGACAGTGATTGGAACGCCAAACTATTCGCATGGAAACATGGCGGTTCATGAGTGAAGTTGTATCTCTGGCTGTTCTGTGGGAGGACGCCAAGACCTTCCGAGGCAATTTGGACGAATTCTGACTTCTAAAGAACGCGCGATCGGCGCAATATGTTGCCGGTAGGATTGGCTGGCTCGACACTTATAAAAAAAACACAGGAAACAGAGGTACGATGTGTTGCATGCTGTTGATATTATGTATTTCCCAGGCGTTCCTTTCTGTCAGGAATAGGAAAATTACTGGTTTGCAAGCACAACACTAGCTGAATGGTAATTGCTCAGTCTGCTGAAGGTTTGATTGAACATTTTTGTAGTGAACGGAACGGAAAAGGCTTGAAGTTTGCTTTGAATGTAAAACTCTGGATTTAGAATTATTTTTTCATTAAAAAATTTCAAGGCAAAGATGTGTTTTTTTAAACAAAAATTTATTTTTCAAATCGGCACTCTTAATCCTCACGGTATCAACGAACGCTTTTTATTGAACTAATTTATTCTGTTGTTTTTCACGTTGCCAGGCACGAACCAATAGTATAGCCCCATATTTCTCTATATAAACCACACAGAACCCACAATTCCTCGGTTCACTCCGACGAAGGGCTAGTGCTTGAAACGTCAGCTTTCGAATCTCTTTACGGTGGCCAATTCACATTATCAACTCAGTTGATAAAACCAAATTATCTTGTAATACTCCCACCGACGCAGCACCATAGTTTCTTTAGAAACTTACTACCTTTACTTGTGTGTTTTTTGTTGGTTTCGAATGTAGTAGAAAAGGAGCATTTTCGGATTCACTGCAGAACAAATAGCCCTTGCAACGAAAATTCAGAGCAGAAGTCAGTTAATTGGCTTCAAACGTTTCTCAAATTTTCACTTTGCCACAATAAGAGA
>JAHPZR010045671.1:55000-76985 GCA_019787425.1 Platygyra sinensis
ACTGTAGTTAAACCTGACCAGCATAACAATTGTTGGTATGTTTTCTGCTTCCCATCTGCAGAAAAGTTTGCTGTTGACATCACTCTGCGATTTTCCCCCTCTGCAACTGACGACCAACGATCTGGACGCCTTTTGTAATATTAGCTTGTTAAGTGAGTGGGAGGGCCGTGCGAGAGAATATTTGGCAGGACGTCATCACGTACGTCAACCACGGATAATTCTCAAAACAATGAACTAGCTAGGAGCAGTTGGTTTACTAAAGAACTCGCGGCCATTTAAAGACTTAAAAACCGCAACAGAAAACTTCTTCAGCGAAGTAGTATTACGATCATCAGCATCATCATCATAGTCATCATTGTTGTCAGCTAGCAACTTATCCGTTTTGTTTGAAAACGGGATTTTTTTCGCCTCTGTTTTAAAAAAATAGCCCCGTCCATACGATGCGTTTTGAAATCATTCTCACCCGTCCACAGGAAAACGGAAAAAAAGCCGAAAACTTTATCATCCTTTAGAGTGTGTCCTCTAAATTGAAGAAGGAACCTTGACTCGCCCTAAATCAAAATTCTACCTGCACTCTCAAGAATAACTATTTGTTTAACAGTGATGACCTTCCAAGCACCAATACGCCCTGGAGTAACCCAAAGTCTTCTTGGTCTTGCTTGTCGTCTCTATTACTCATTTAAAAATGCCTTCTATTTTCGAGACTGGCAATCAAAGTATCCTGATTGATAAGCTGTGTTTTATTTTGCATATTTGAGAACTAAAATGTAATTCAACGCATTAGATTATGCAGGAAAGAAGCCCGGGTAGCCGTGAAACAAGAGCAATACATTTTTCCGACACGTTTGGGCCTGTTTACATGGAGGGAGGCTAATTAGGTTTAAATCCAAGTTTCGTTATCACTACCACACCAAGCACGGCAAAACGGCGTTTTTAAAATTTTTCACTATGGCATGGATAGTGTTTTCGAAAAGATAGTTTCCCCGATACGTGTGGACAAAAAGGCCCGAGATTTAAACTAATTGGGGAAGAGGATCCGTTCACTATCCGTTATGACAATTAAAGGTGGTCTTCGGTTTCATCAATATTAAATGTAAAGGCAAACTCCAACTGACAATTTTAATTTTGGCATTGTAATTATCCATAATACTTCTCGTCACAGCTGCCGACATATGCACCCTTTGCGTGACAAGTTATGAATGTTTTTAACACAAATTGATTTCTCTTCTTTCTAGGGTTGTAAGAAAGAAAGAACAAGTGTTCTTTTCTTGTTAACCACCTAAGTTATCGTTTCGAACAGGTCTTCTTTAATTTGCCCAACCCTGCTGTCAGTTTAATTTACTGACCGTGGCCATATTTATTTCTCAAAAAAGACGGATTTTACAAAAGCGAACATTATCTGCCTGGATGAATATGTCACAATTCTGTGAAAACTTGCGCCCGAGTGTCAACTAGTTATATTAACTTCCTGATCACTATTTTGTAATCATTATATTTATTTGGAAGCAAAACAAAAGACAACTCCTGGAAAAACCAAACTTATCTGAACCCAGACGTTTACTGTTAAAATGAAGTCGCAGACAGTCGCAGTTACTGTTTTCCGCCGTAATTCCGACTGTTACGTTTATCTTGATCGCTGAAAAACCCGTTCTACACCCAAATGCAAGATCTCTCACGGATCTCCCGCCTGTGTTTTAAATGAAAACAAATATAGCTTCAGCAGCTTAACCCGACTAACACGCTCAATTGGTTATTTTCATGAACACTCTTTAGACCAAACTTAAGTGTTTAAATAATTAAGAACAGCAGCTGACATTACTTTCCTTTATTATGTCTTTATATTAAAATTACAAGTCTTCAAAACAAATTTTAATTTACAATATTTTTTTTTTCCGTTGTTAATATTACATACAATAGTGATATCTTATAGTGAGCAAGCTTTACCCTCAATTTAATACAGTGTTAACAGAGCTTTGAGCTTTACTAGATGATATAACTCGACAAGACCTAAAACGATGAACAACAAAGCACTTGTCTGGTTGTGTCCTTCACTGCTTGTCTGACTTCTTCTATCTTCCAGCAATAAAGAATCGGGTTTAATGACGAGTTTAAGAAAACTAAAGTGAATGTATATTTGCCAGCGAGAATAACAGATAAAGGTACTCCACTATTAGTCCACAAAGCCACCACTATACCATGAGGAAAATAACAAGCGACCAGCGTCATTTGCAACCAAAGTGTACTAGACACTGCCTTTTTGTATCGCACTATGTTCAGTGGACTTGTTTGATTCGGTTGTTGAGCCTGGTCTTGTAACTGAGCTTGACGATGGCGGAGGGTGAAGAAAATCTTTGTGTAGGAGATGATTGAGCTTACTAGACACAGAGATACAACTGCAGTTATATAGCATAGGGTGACAAGAAAATTCCAAAAATATGATGTTGAAAAGACAGCGGACACAATCCAAAAGGCAATAACAATCATGTAGGTTCGCTTCAAAGTTACAACTTGTCTGTATCTCAGTCCTAACAACAGGGCGAGTAGTCTGTCCACGCTTATTGCCGTTATTGTCAACAGAGACACTCCGCACAAAATAATACCTGTTAAATATTTCGCCGCTGATAAGAAGCGACAAAAATTCGAATGTCCATTCAGGTCAGACATCGTATAGGCAACATAGACAGGCTCCGAAATAAGCCCAACACAAAGATCAGTTGTTGCAAGGCAGCGAAGTAAGAGCTTGGACGGCGGATGAAGTGAAGACTCTTTGTGAAGAGCAACTATGATCAAAGCATTTCCAAGAACTGCAGTAATGGACAGAAAAATGTTTAAAACCGAAATAAATATCAAGTGGCCGTGAATTCCAGGTGCTGTAGTTAAACATGAGCAGCATAACAACTGTTGGTATGTTTTCTGCTTCCCATCTGCAGAAAAGTTTGCTGTTGACATCACTCTGCGATTTTCCCCCTCTGCAACGACGAACGATCTGGACGGCTTTTGTAACTGATTAGCTTGTTAAGTGAGTGGGAGGGCCCGGCAAGAGAATATTTGGCTGGACGTCATCACGTACGTCAACAACGGCTAATTCGCAAAACAATGAACTAGCTAGGAGCAGATGGTTTACTAAAGGACTCCATTTATAGACTTAAAAACAACAACAGAAAACTTCTACAACGAAGTAGAACGCCTTCGAAACTATAATGTGGCATTCCAATTTGGGAAAATTCCGAAGAGTGCTGGTATTTGATTCTGAAAAAGTTTGTTTCCGACAGGTTTTGGCTAATTGGATGAAGACAAAAAAGTGTTCAGTCGAGTCTAGCATTGACTATACATCCAGTTTAACCAAAATGTACAATTTATGTAAAAATGATCGTCCATGGCGTTTTCCTTTTTTTTAAAGATTCAGAGTTTCTGATCGCTCGGTCTGTAACTTGGTCTAGAACACATCAGAACAAAACGGTCATCTATCCATAATTCTAAAAGGATTCCGAATTGCTAATCCCCCCTAATCAGAATACAGCTCAAAACAGTTCTTTATAATTCTACAAGAATTCAGAATTTCTGATCCCCCAAGACTTTAAGAGATTCAAAATTCTGATCACCCAGTCCACAACTTATCAGAAACACGTTCTAAAACCAAAGGTCATATTCTAAAATATTTACTATTCAATACCCAGTGCCATTGTTCTCTCTCTCACTAAATCACTGATTGCAGTCTTAAAAGATGCAAAACAACTGTCTGAGGAAAACGTCATTTAAACGTGGATAGAGCGTCCGCCCGGTGCTCGGAAGGTCATGGGTTCAAATCCTATCGGGACTCAGATTTTTTTCTAGGTCCCACGCTCGTGTTACATTACTTTCATATATATATATTTACCGAGCTGCAATTTCACCATCACTCATTTATCACTATTAATACCGTTTGCGTTTAACACTTGAATTACTGGCTCGCCACTGTAATCTTGTTTCAAAACCGCTTCATTTCTCTGCTTCTTCCATTCCTCAAAGACTTTCAAAACCCACGCCCATTTCCTGCGGCTGCCGTCTGATACCCAGCTTTTGTCAAACTTCTCGCATTCTGAAGTTGTAATTGGCGTTCTAAATTTTGCTCTATTTGAAAAAAGAAAATGGAAACGCCGCCTTTAGAAGTCGATAAAGAAATAAAGCACTGACAGAAATGTCCAAAGGTTACACGACATTACCTTCGATTTCTGCTGAAATCTTTGCCTTTGTAGAGTTCTGTGTCTTTGTCTTCCGACGAATGTATCGTCTTTCTAAACGCAGGTTCGCACTGAGTAAAATAACTGAATACTCTGGCTTATAAAGTATGCAAATTTGCAGTGTTACACGCCTTGCACAAATTAATTCCATCGTGCAAAACACACGCATTTCTTACACTGCACATTGTTTTAAAATTGTTCAGCAAGCCGCCAGTTGGAAAACATCACAGCCTCAAAAACAAACAACACAAAACACAAACCAACTGTTAAAACAAAGGCGTCTAAATTACAAAGTAGAAACGGGACCGCATTTCTCACACTGCACATTGTTTTTGCAGTAGTTCAGAGACCTACTTGTTGAAAAACAAAAATCAAAACCACAACACACATACACAAAACGCAATCAAATGTTCAAACGCTACCGCAAGGCTTCTCAGTCACCAATTCCCAGTTGAGCTACTAATCAACAAGTGCTAATTATTTTCTTTTGTGCGTTCAGGAACAAAGGAGAAGGGGCGCCTGCAATCAGTGATTTAGTGCAGAGAGAGAACAATGGCACTGGGTATTGAATAGTAAATATGTCAGAGAGTTACTGAGGCCAACAGCAATATGTGATATATTGCAGTCGGCGTCAGCAACTATCTAATACATAGCGGAAATCTGTCAAATATTGCCGTTTTTAGTTTATATTTGACCAAATTCCTATTTTTGTGTTTTCGCATTACGAATTTTTCTCTGGTCAGTTGTGCTCAATTTTACCACACTGTGACATATATGAGTAAAATCAGTTAACCTAACGCAAATTTTGACATTCTCTTCCATGGTATTGTCAAAAAACCCTTAAAAGACTATATTTTTACCCAAAGTAAGGCGTTGAGTAAAAACTGATCGTTTTTTGGAAATTTATTACCAGAAATATTTGACTGAAAACCTTGCAAATTCGAATCTGATTTACTGATAGAAGCAAAATGTCGATGGAAATTTCCATCGACATTTTGGAAATAGATGTAAAATATCGATGAAATTTTCCACCGTCGTTTTGCTAAATATCATCGATATTCTCACTAGATAGAAAGATGTCGATGGAAATTTCCATCGACATTTTGCAAAAAGACGTGAGAAATTAATAATAAAAACTTTCACTGACGTTTTGATTGCAAAAGCAAATATCAACGGTATCTTCAAATTATTAAAAAATGTCGATGGAAATTTCCATCGACATTTTGCAAACAAATGTAAAATATCAATAAAAAGTTTCACTGGCGTTTTGATTGCAAAAGCAAATATCATCGGTATCTTCAAGTTATTAAAAAATGTGGATGGAAATTTCCACAGACATTTTGCAAATAAATTTAAAATATCAGTGTAAAGCTCGACCCACTTTTGTTGACAAAAGCAAAATGTCGTCGATAAAAAAATGTCGCCTAAAATTTCCACCAACACGTACTGCGTCGCCTGGGGGATTTTTCCTTCGAATTCAAGCAACCAAGGCTAAATGCTGGGAGTTATTTACAACGGAAGTTTTCTGCACTAAAAACAATTACTGCGTATCATAAGAATTGAAAGGACAAAGCATTTAGTTTGGCAATTTTATTATCGGTATCTTAGCTTCTCATGCAGTGGTTTACAATTGAGCCGTGATACAAGTTCAAACGTTTCACGCACAAACATTAAACTGGTGAAAACTTTTTTCTCATTTATCATTATCTCGATAAATAAATCACTAATCGCTAACGAGTGAGTAACAATAACAACTTTTAGCTGAAATACACAGCGATCCTAAACGTGAAAATTTCTGGAAATACAGTTATTTCAAACTCTGAGTTCCTATAGTAGATAATCAATCGAGTCCTCTATACATTATTAAAATGGAAAGAATAAGTTAAGATTGGCGGGCTTGTTTTCTGCCTGCTTATTAACAAGACGTCTCCTTATTGTGTCAAGCCCTATCGGGTAGGTCCACGTGCATGATAAAAAGGTTGCATGAACCCAAGTATGACATATCCTTACCTTGATATCGACAGCTTGGCACGAATCTGCAGTTTATAAAATCGTTACGGTCCGCAAACTCAGATCATCTTGTAAATCTCATTCATTGGGGCATGATAGACTGATCAATTCGCAAGAAAATGAAAAGAGAGTCTCTCGCATCTGCGAACGCTATATCTCATACAAAAGTGTTGTGCCGGTAACCCTATACCTGCCCGAAGGGACTTGATACACTGATAACGAAACTAGCAGTGACTAAAGACTCAGTTGAGAGGCAGATTACTTGATTAAGACTCGTGTAATCCCACGGTACGCATAACTGAACATGTTGGCCAGAGAATAGGCCCTTCTTTCATCGATTACAATTTTCTGATGGCGGGTTTTATTGTTTCAATCTATCGTGATTGTGTGAGAAGACAATTCAGGTTTACACTGAGTTCTAAACTGATCAATTAATGCTCTTTTTAAACATGGAAAATGTATACGTTGTTTTCATTTCGGTTTCTGCTAAGAACAAGCTAGCAACTTGAGCAACAAGCATGCAAATTCACGTTTGTGTGGGTGTTCAAGTTTTCTGCATACCATGCACTTGGTTTCACTCTATTTCCGGAATGTTCAAGAATACTTAAATCCTGGGTACAATCTTTAAAAAAAACTCACCACGCCAGCACCTAGACGAACTTGTACAGGTCTTTAGTTTTAGCATCCTGGGAAGCTGTAATTATTCGCGATATCACCCCTCGTCGATGATTTCCTCCATCGATCCTCCAATCCGTGATCTATTTTTAGTGAAAATAATGAAACTTGCTAGGCCGTTCGTGCTTCTTCACTTCCTGCAAAAATGTAACGCCAGGACAGCTGGCCTCCTTATCAATTTTCTTTTCTGCCTCAGTCTTTTTTTCTGTAACAGGCGGGCTTACCTCTTCAGTCATTGGACCTTTCCGTTTTGTCGTGTTCTTTCTGGGCCATCTTTGCCTGTGGAAATGACCTGGCAAACAGCGCTGCAGTCCTGATCAGCCGAGAGGTCCTGCGAATTTGTTGCCGTGAGCTCTATAGTTCTCAGTGTCGGATCCGGAGAAACGCTGTTTTTCCATACCAGTTCGGAAAAGTGATTCACGCTGACTGTTTAGCCGAGGGGCGCATTTAACCTAGAAGAGCAAGAATTCAGAACATTTACAATTTAGATGGAAAGCCGCCTATGCCCAATTGCTCACTTGACTTAAATTTAAATTTAGACGCTTAGTTGAATTCATTATATTAATTGCAAAGAGCTGATACATAATAGCATGCTTGTGGTAACAAGTCTTTAATCCCAAAGGTGGACTGACTAAAGAAACGATGTTTAAACAATTACCTTCAACTTTTCTTCACTAACGTCTGTTCACGCGAGAGATAGAGATGTTAGAAACTTCTCCGAAATCCTGACCTTCTCTATTCTTCAGTTGTTTGTTGTTCTTGAAAATGAACAATTTCGCATCGTCTTCTCGTACAAGGCACCATTTTATTTCAGATGGACCTAAACTCCGCCGGGTTGCTGACATTATAGTAGACTGTATGTTGTTTTTAGTTGAATGAACGGACTAGAGGTTAACTCAATAATGTGCAGCACAACAGAATTCCCATTATCGATCATATTGCAATAGAGAACTATTGTATTGCCGAATGTATGCCAAACAAAGGGGCCAAGTAAAAACGGGAAATGTGACTTGCCGTTAAAGTTATCATATCGTCGTTGACATACCCATATTTTAAGACTGACCAAAGGGAAATTACCGGTACCACAAGTTATGTAGAACACGCGAGAAATGTCGGTCTCAGTTCCAATTATATTATTTTACAAAATGCTAAGGTAAAAAGGATATATGACATTCCGATTTCTTAGTGATTTAGAGACAAGACTTACATGATATATCTTTCGCTGAAAGTAAGGAAACGAAGAGAAAGCCAAGTTGCAATGGTTTAATTGAGGGCATGAAGAGAGAAAAGGCCACGTAGTCTATCTAATGTACTGATTTGATATGGAGCAATAGCCATACCTTGTTTAAGGCTTCCGATGCTGTTGGGGGAGGACGAAACCACTTTTAGTGCCACTTTTAGCGCCACTTTTAGTGCCACCTTCAGTACGACTTTTAGTGCGATTTTCACTATAAGCATAGTGCAAATCGCAGACGCGCCTCTTATGTCTTATACGCCAACGTCTTGTTCGAGGTATTCTGGTTTTATCGCGGTCGGTCGTCGTAGCTATGAAGATTTGTTCAATAATCCTTTTAGCAGCTATTTGCACCACTTCAAGGGCAGTGCTTCCGAATTATTTGCCTGCAACCAGAGGTAACGCTCTTGCTCGAGACAAAATAATTGAAACCTACTTTAGCCTTGGATTTACCGCTCAAGAAATTGTTTTGTTCCTTGCAAGTGTGCATGGCTTCTGTATTAGTCTGAGACATTTGAAAAGGATTTTAAGGAGACTGGGGTGCTGAAGACGTCGCTTTCAAAGCGACCTAGATGAAGTGGTACAGGTAGTGCAAGGAGAATTAGGGGGAAGCGGTAGTCTTCTGGGTACAGCTGAGCGATGCACCAGAGACTGGTAAATCATTACGGACTTGATACTACGAGAGAAGTCGTTCGGCATGTATTGAAGGTCTTTGACCCTGAAGGAGTGCAACACCGATCAAGGCATGGACTTCGAAGGAGAGTCTACCGATCTTAAGGGCCAAACTATTTATGGCATATAGACGGTTATGGCAAATTGAAACCTTTTGGCTTGTGTGTCCATGGTGCCATAGATGGTTTCAGTAGAAGAATTTTGTGGCTTGAGGTAGCATCTTCGAATAACGACCCCAAAATAGTAGCTCAATATTATCTTGACTGTGTTAGGCAGTTAGGAGCTACTGCACGCATTATTCGGGGAGACAGGGGAACTGAGAATGTGAACGTGGCAGCTGTTCAACGATTCTTTCGAAGGTCTTCTCAGGATGATTTTTCGGGAGAAAAGAGTTTCATTTACGGAAAGTCAACTTCAAATCAAAGAATAGAAGCAAGGTGGGGGCGTTTGAGACAGGGTTGTGCAGATTGGTGGATAGAGTATTTTAAGAATTTAAGAGATTCTGGTTTGTACAATGATGATAACGTTCTACATTGAGAATGCTTGAAATTCTGTTTTATGGATTTGATGCAAGAAGAGTTACACAGAGTTGTCCTGGACTGGAATGTTCATAGAATTAGACCATCTACCAATCTGGAATCCCCTTCTGGGAAGCCAGATATTCTTTACTTTCTTCCGGAGCTGAAAGGTGCGCAAGATTATTCTACCTTGATCGGTGCAGACGAAATTGAAATTGCAGAGGTTATGTGCGCAATGTGACCACAAGCAAAAGGATGTTGTCCTGCCTTCAAGGATCTGGCAGAAATGATAATGGAAGACGAGCCATTAGACCTTCCCACTACCATCGACGAAGCTCGCCAACTATACTTTGTTCTTTTGGACCTTATTGATGACCTATAGTGATGACAGACTTTGGCCCGAATACTTCATGAGCTGTCAAGTAATTGAAAAAAGCCAAACTATCCATTCCTTCCAGTGTTGTTATGGCCTCCGTGTCTGGTATAGATATCACAGAACGTTATCAACAGTGCTTATAAATTTACATAAGAAAACTCGAAACTTAAGGGAGTTGCGTTAAGTCACTAGAGTGGTCCGCTTGCTACACTTTGCCGGGTCACGGTTAAAATTATTTTATCTTTCAATCACAGAAGTCGAGTGAATCAAGCTGACGAGTTCCTCCTACTTTTTCTTATTTTGGACAAAATGTATGGATTCAAGACGTTTGATGATACTCTTTGTCTACCATATACGTTCAGGCATGTAAAAGTTCAGAAAAAGAGTTCAGTCTGTTTCTGACTAGCTACAATGTGTGGAATAAAAAACTTAATTTTAGACTCTAACTATTGGAAAGAAGGATTGGCCCCTAGATGTAAAGGTACCTTGTTATGAGATATTCCAATTTTCCAACCAATTTCTCATTAATCCCCTGCTAAGAAACACCCTTGCATTCAACGCTACTGACCCAGTCACAATCAGGGCAATGGCAAGTGATGCCGCTGCCCACAAGCATAACATTAACCGAGTTTTTCAGTTCGCGCGTAGGCTGTCTTTTCGCGAATTGCTGAAGCATCGGCGACTATCCCACCTCCCTGCAGCAATACTCTCCGTTCCTGTCTATTTTGAGCTCTCCTCTAACCGCCGGAGTCGCCTCTCCTCCAGAGCACTTGCGCTCTGGTGGGAGTGAGTTACTTGGGCATTGTGGGTCTGCTCTTATCGCTCGTCTGAGCAATGCTTCCTTAGGATTCGAACCGATCACCTAGATTATTCTCGTTTTTAGAGTGGTCAGGTCCCAGTTGTTCAAAGAGCGAGTAAGTCGCTATCCAGCTGACAAAATGCATTACAACTGCCGGATACGTTTTATCTGCTGGATAGTGACTTATCCGCTGGATAGAGTTATCCACTCTTTGAACAGCCGGGGCCTGGGCAATTAAATCTCAAGGCTATGTTACTGTGGAGTCTCACTGAGATCTAGAGATGACGCTTGAGTAGGCCCGTGGCACATCCAACCCCATGGAGATAAATGTTTGTCTGTCTTCTTACCATGGCAGATAAATATACTCAATTTGAAGAGGATAAAATAATTTTATTTGACTTTCGTCAGTTACCAATGCGACCTGAGAGATGACTCACTGTCTCGGTTTTCTGATGTCAAGGTTCGATAAGGAACATAACAAAACAATAAACATGTGTACGGTAAGAAGACGCGGTACAAAGCAAGCTACTTGTAAGACCAAAATCGCTACATAATATCATTTTGCCACTTTTCTTTGGCCAACACATTAGTACGTAAATTCTGCAAGGAATTCTGCATAGGAATCATAAGTGGAAGGCAATTCAAGAACGCAACCGCGTGTATGGGCGATTGGCGGCCTTCCTAATCCTTCTAGTTTTGTGAATTCAATATTAATATAGGAAACACAAATGGCATCTGCTCCAGTTATAAACATTAAGAAGGACTTAAGTTGTGAGATCTCTAATCCTCTTATGAAGCGTTTCAAGTAATCTAACGCCGAGCGCTCTGCGTTAGTGTCCGGTAAAGCACAGAGCATGCCAAGTACTTTCTTTGTAGTTGGCTCTAACGACTGGTAAACACTACATACTCCCTCTAGAGTTGATAATTTACCCTCTGTCAGCGACCCTCTAAAAATGGCATGCCAGCAATCAGCCACATATTGTGCCTTTTGAATGATTTCTTTATGACCTACTTCTAGTATCAGACTATCAATGTTCTCTTTCGTTGGAAGACTTCTGCATCCAAAGCGATCCAACAGTTCAAGAAGGTCTTCATCATCTTTGTCGTCATTATCCCATTCCTCCACGGGTCGACCCAATGCCTCACACACAACTTGTTGTTCGCTTTTGGAAAGGTACTGTTTGAACGAGTGAAGGAGCATGTCATCAGAAACTTCCTTTTCACCAAACATAGTACTGATCACAAATGCTTTGCTTAACATCACTGGAAAATACCCCAGATCTTCGTAGCCTATGACGATAATGCGTCCAACGGCAGTCCAGGTGTCGCTCTGAAAATCGTGCCTTATTGAAGGCACCCTCTCCCTTTCTCCGAGCGTGCAGGTAACATAAAATTCTTGCCAAAAACCTGACAGCGCGTCTCGGTAAATTCCTTTGAAGTCTTCCCTCTTTCGTCTTTTCCGTGCCCGTCTACCATAATGACCTTAAGTTCGCAAAACATTATATCGTCATCGAGGAATTCTTTTAGAAGGTCTTGAAGGACAAGGGATCGCTTCACCCTTAAGATCCTGGTGATAAAGTTAAAGAACTTGGATATCACTAAATCTGACATGTTAATCGCTACATCGTCTATAACAAGGAATATGAAATGGTATATGAAATAAGTTTACTAAGAAAAATTATAATAAATGAAAGTACCCATTGATATCAAGTTATTTTATAAATAGAATATCCTGATTACTGGGAACTAGACAAATTAGTCTTATGCATCTAATTTAGCAAGCTACCACTCAGACTCTCCCCTTTTTAAAACAGAATAGGTTAACTTGTAAGAATAGCCACTGGTAGTAAAGTATGATACACCCTTCTGCTGATTAATTTAATTTCCCTACGATTGTGGGAGTGCTTTCTCAATTATGCTATACTTAGTAAAAGCATAAGATCTTAAAAATTGAATTTGTACCTCAGCTTTGTAGTGCCATAAGCTGCTCTACTTGTGCTGCTGCTACCATCACTGCTTCCCCACTGCTTCCGTCGTTGCTTTCGCTGCCACTACTTCTGCCACTGCTTCCACCACTACTTCCGCCGCTGCTTCCGCTGCCACTACTTCTGCCACTGTTTCCACCACTACTTCCGCCACTGCTTCCATTGCCACTGCTTCCACCACTACTTCCGCCGCTGCTTCCGCTGCCACCACTTCCGCCACTGCTTCCGCCGTAGCTTCCACTGCTGCTTCCGCCTTGGCCTCCGCTGTCGCTTCCACTACTGCCTCCGTTGCTACATTCCCTGGTTTCTCTGTCTTCAGTCATTTCTTGATCACTTTCACTTTCAACATTTCCAAAGAGCACTGGGCTCTAAACAGAAAAAAAATGCTTTGTTTAAAAAGAAATTCGTTGTCCTGTGATGGGATAATGACCCAGAATTGGTCAGTACAGGTTATGTTCTTAGTCCCTCTAATCTGAACTGTGATTGACATTCCTAATTTGAATGTCTAAACAGACTCCATACGTGTGAAGTTGTTTTTTTAACTTGTAATTTTTCTAATTATTTTCCGCTTATTGTGCGTCTTAGTATTTATGGAACTCACTTGTTACACATTTTCAACTTGATAATGACGTTACAGTAACGTGGAAACGTCATTGATATTTTATTCAGCTTTTTAGCTTTTTAAATCTTAGACTGCTAGCGTTGCAGTGTAAATGCCAAATGAACAGCAGAAACTGTTATTGTTGAAATGTCTTAGTGCTGGAAATTGGCCAGCCCAAATGTCATCAACTGTTCAGGCCCGAAGTTACTGTTACCATCGTTGAAAAATATGGTCTTGGCAATGTCTATGATGTCGCCTTTGTCTGCAGTTAGCTTAATATCCACCTCTCGTGTTCCACCTCCCTTGGCCGTTCGCACGGAAACAAAACTCTGCTTTTCATTATCAAAGTGCAACCATCCAAGCTGCACCTTTCGCATCTTTGGTAAAGCTTTCCCATCTTTTTGCTGTTTAAGGCTCTTTTTCACTTTACCATTTTCAAGGATTTCATGTAAAAGTGACATTTTCTAGATCTTTTTTTGTCATTAGAAGACTTTGATAATTTCTGAACAAAATTACGCAAGCTCAGAATGTACCCTTTCTTGTCAAGTCCAAGAAGCAACAGCTCATTTTCCGAAGCTTGGGTTATGGTTCCCACATCCATCTGAAAATGTAAATTAAGGGTGAAATAAATTATTATTGACCCATGTTTACTATTTTTACTAACCTTCAATACTAATGGCATTTTACTTGAAAGTATTTTGCATTTTAACTGCATGTATATGGCATCTTTTAAATTTCTTTCTACTACGTTTAAAATATTCTCTACAAATAAGAAGCATGAAAATCATGGCTAATTTGTCATTGAGGTTACAGCTATCCCTCTTATTACCACAAACAAAGCATAACTCACCTTTTCATATTTAAAATTTTCAATAATGTCCTGTGTCACTCCTCGTGTTTGTAAGAAATTAGAAACCTGCAGTAAAATGAAGAAATATGTACACTACAAGTATGTTTGAACTATATATTATAAGTTAACCTGCAGGAGTATAAAATTAGACCATTGTTTTAAAATAAGGGTAGCTTGTAAAGAGCAAACAGAGTCGGCCTTAATTCTATTTTTTACTGCAGAAATTCACGCACCCTGATTGGCTAATTTTTATGGTCAATATGAGGACAGACACATAAATTTGAAATTCATGGGACTCGTCAGCGAGTGAGAGCGCGCAATTCGACAATTTGTTATCGTAAAAAACAAATTGATGTCAGTTTTTAATTCGTCTGTCCTGTTATTGACAATGAATTCCATTACAACATTGTCAAAGTAGTCTGCGGATCCACCCAGCTATCGCCTCATGGATCCACAGCTACTTTAACAATGTGATGATGAAATTCATGATCAATAACAGGACAGACGCATAAAAAACTGACGTCAATTTGTTAAATTAACCATTTTCTTTTTTTTTTTTTTTTTGAGGGGGAGGGGGGGCAGTGAAATGTCAAGGGGTTTGCCCGTGGGGGATGAGCGCTCCTAGATTTGACTGATATAAGATTAGCAGTTGCTTATACCCAAAATCTTTGTTAAGCAGTTTAGCAAAATATTAATTTACACAACAACGAAAGCCGTATGACCAATCCATTTCAAGACGGCTTGATTTTGTTTTTATTCTTACGGTTTTGTAAGCTTATTTGATCTTTCTGCAACATGAGCAGTTCTCAAAATGACCAACAGTGTTGTCAGAAACAAATAGCTACGAAATGCAGAACAACTCATTCCACTCCGCTCCGCCGACTATTAGTCAGAACTTAAATATTTATGAAGATACAACACGATATTATGAATATTCACGAGCTTACCTTCCAAAAGATCACCACAGGTTTCCAGCGTTTCCGCGTTTTCCGCCATGTTGTTCCAAAACCAGAGATTGAGCGTGCGATAATTGACTTACATGCACTAAAAGTGGCACTAAAAGTCGCCCTAAAAGTCGCACCAAAAGTAACACTGAAAGTCGCACTAAAAGTGGCACTAAAAGTCGCACTAAAATAAAAAAGTTGTGTGTCCCTTATAGGGCTCCGTAAAATAGCCCTCCGACAAGCGAATTATTTGAACAAATCAGAAAACACGGCTAAACCAGTCCTTTAAACACAATCGAAATTTTCGAGTCACTGCCATGCACTGCAGCATTTCAGCGAAAATGAAGAAGACAGACCGTTAGATACGGCTGGCCAAGACGGAGACGAGGATACTGGTCGGTTTGCTTTAGAAAGTTCGGACGATGAAGGAGGATCTTCAGTACGGGGCTAGTCAAGTTTATGTAAGCTTCTAATTAGATATCAATGCAATGAATTTTGTTGTGTAAAAAAACTGATTTTCTTCTTGTTCATGGTTTAACTTCGCAAACTTTACTTACTTAGTTTATGGCTGTATAATTTCATAGACCAGCAAAGGGGCCGGTATGATTGCTAACTAATTGTGACGCACTGTAGTTTTCAGTAGAAGCAACTCTAAAAAATGCTGGCCTCTGCAGGTTGCATCCACAGCCTGCGCATTGTATTAATTTTTGTCATGTTATGTCTTAGCCCGCTATATTGCTGCCAAAAGAATCCGGAATTTTCCAAATAGCGTAAGGCGGGTGGAGCGTCAGGGGGGGGGGGGGGGGGGGGGTTCCCCTCTGGCACGATTTACGAACGGAAAAATATTGAGGATCACGGATCCGACAGATTAAAAAAAAAATCGTTATCCCGAGTCACGAAAATAAGCAAGTAAGATGCTCTTTTAATAACCTTCTCTTACACTAGAAACACTCAAGTGTGTTAAGGCTGCACTGTTCCAACAAAGCAAAATCGGGAATGGCTCCATATTGCAAATCGCACCGACCTAAGTTACTCTGCATAGCAGGCTCTAACCATTCGAAGGACTTGCGTCTAAAGAATGGAGTGCGTAAAATCACGAATATCTGTTAATAATTCAGGTTCTTCACAGGTCACACAAAACGTTCAGTTCACGAGTCACGAAGAATGATTTCCTAAATTCACGTTTCACGGAAACCCTGTACGACCCTCTGCAAATCACTAATTGACCGGCATTCTGATATTTTTTCTTAAATTTAAGGAAATCTAAACATCCCATCCAATTCAAACTATGATATGTCGATTACGAACTGCCAAGCGATTCAGAAGAGCTGTATACATCGCCAATCTAACGCTTGGTTTACGCTCGGCTCAGAGAGCGAAACCATGTTAACTTTGTACCACTTATTTGAATAAGCTATCACTGCTCTTTGTTTTCCTTTTGTAACCCTCTCTTTTATGCTATCGCAACCGGAAATAGGTAATCCAAAAACTTTGACATCTAGCACTCATGTTCCTTATAATATGTCTTCTTAGCCATAAAGCCACATTTCAATTACGTGACTGTCTTCTGCAAAGTATTGCAAAAAAAAAAATATAAAAAAATATGTGGAGATCTGATGAACTTCGAAGTACGTAGACAATCTTCAATTCGCCACGCACTCCTTCGTGATCTATATAAGTGCAGTGCCTATGTAAAGTTCATTGTGTACTAATTAATTGTTAATAAATATTATTTATACTGCAGACATAGCGCACCCATGAAGTTAATTTTCGAGCAAATTAATAAAAACAGAACCCACTTGCACTTGATCTGGTAAAGAAACGAGGAAGCTCTCTTTCTAGTGACTTTTTAGGTCACTGGGAGGAAGGTTTTAGATTGAAAACAGACTATTTTTCACTAGAGACTTTTTTCTTATAGTGAAACAAAATAATGATGTGTATTTCGGTGTCAAAAAGGAGTTGTATAGCTATATTGAAATTGTTTTCTACAGATAGCATTTAGGGTCACTTTCGAAGCATTCTCTTACATTGTCTTAAAAACGGCTCAAATCGTAACGCAATCGTCAACAGACTTATGTCACGTATTAATCATATTCAACGTCTGGGCCGCCTGTGGTACAACGTAACATTGTAGTCATTTGCTCTTTCCTTTCAGGTATATTCCGGTCGAGAATCCGCAAACATTGGGTGTTCGCGTCAGCAGGGTGCAAAACCCCCTGGAAGTGTTGCGTGAGAATGTATTTATAGTAGCTGTTCACATTCAAGGCTACAAGAAACCTCTTGTGATAGGGGAGTTGGAGAAAGGAGTGGAAGCCGTGGAAACTACCAAATGGAGAAAATTGGACTGGTAACTTACCAAATGGGTGTTTACTGCTTGTAAATTTCCATCTGGACTAGGAAAATAAACTCACGAAAGAAACTTACAAATACCTCAGAAAGACATATCGGGATGTGGAAAGAAATCAGCTATGCTAATGAAACCTGAATCTTTCTCTTTTCCTATACAAGCAAGCGTTGGATTTAGATAGTACTTGCCCTGTTAGCCAAATTGTTGTATTGATTTGCCATTTTTTTTTTCAACAAAACGTTCAACTTCAATGGAAAGGAATTTCATTCAATGGAAAGGAAGATCGTCAATATTCCCGTGTCCCTGCGACCAATCGCAACTTATAGAACTTCAACAGAGATGTAACTGTTTCATTACAATGGGCAATAGCAATAGCATAATCGTTATTTTAGTGTAAATAAATCTCCTACTACCGATACTGAAATCGAGTTCTTCGTAAGCTATTCCTTTGCGCAACAAAATGCCGGTAGAAATTTCCATAGACGTTTCCCTAAGAACTGACGATGGAAGTTCCTACCGAACATTTGTTTTGAATGTACAATTTTCTCTCAAAACTATAATGTCGCTGGAAATTTCCACCGACATTTTTCTCTCAGACTTGAAATGTCGCTGGAAATTTCCACCGACATTTTTTCTGTCACAGCTAAAATGTCGCTGGAAATTTCCACGGGCATTTTTTTCTGTCACAACTAAAATGTCGCTGGAAATTTCCACCGACATTTTTCTGTCACAGCCAAAATGTCGCTGAAAATTTCCACCGACATTTTTCTCTATAAGCTAAAATGTCGCTGTAAATTTTACCAACATTTTTTCTCTCACAGTTTAAATGTCGCTGGAAATTTCCACCGACATTTTCTCTTACAGCTAAATGTCGCTGGAAATTTCCGCCGACTTTTCCTTTTACCAGTAGGAAATAACAGTGAAAGTTTTTCAAAAATTATTTGCAATTTTTACCACAAAGTTTTAACTTTGGAAAAAAACAAGTCATTTCCTAACCAAAGAAAAATATATTGCTAGCTTTTTGCGATTAAATGTATAATTAAGAGGATTTTGCTATTATTTTCCTCTTTTGAACAAAAATCGACAAACGTTCTCAAATTTTAACCCTCTCTTTTGGAAAAAAATCAAGGCTCAAGAGAATTATTTGCCACACTGTAACTCAAATGGCAAAATATGACAGTTTCAGAACGCACGCTTACTTTTTTAACTGGTGAATGTTGATCGCATTGGTTTAAAATATGGTCGTTTTTGTCGGAAGAATAGTTAACCGGTTCTTCAAGAGACTTAAAAGGCCAATTTTTGCCAAAATTTTATGCTAATTTGGCAAAAACCAGGCAAATCAGCTCAATTTTGGCGAAATATTCCATTTTAGAATATCCTGTTTGGTTTTAGAACGTGTTCAGAGCAAAACAGTTATCTATTTATACGTGTAAACGGATTCAGAATTTCTGATCCTCATCACCTAACGGGACAAAAACGGCTGTCTGGTCATGGTCCTAAAAAGTATTCAGAATTTCTGATCCCCCTCCCCTCACCAAATCAGGTAATAATTCCTGATCCTATATGACTTTAAGGGACTCAAAAATTCTGATCCCTCCGTGCAAAACTTATCATTACAAAACGGTCATCTATTTATAATTCTTAAAGGATTTAGAATTTCTGATCCCCCTAATCAGTTGACAGGATAAACATAGCTATCTATTTTTAATTCTACAAGAATTCTGAGTTTATGATCCCCAGATAACTTGAAAGATAATCAACACCTTATGATTTATAATTGGAATAGGATTTATAATCTCTTCCATCCATCACTATGAGATCAAAAAATAGTTATCTGTTTCGATGTCCAAAAGAAATCCAACCCCCCACCCCTTCCCATAGAAAAAAAATGCTTTATCTCCCCATCCCTTGAGTGAAAATAATTAATTGACCCAGTGGTGGCTAGTTACAATTACTGGTAATTCCAAAAGGGTTGAGAATTTCAAAAGGGTTGAGATTTCCACATTTATTAAAGACAGTGTGCAACATCCCTTGGGCAGAGCAGAACTAGCTACTTGGACAAGCGACCCATTGGAAATGAAATTCACTTACTGTTCTTTCTATAAACGAGTCAATCTGGTTGTAATAGGAATAGACCTTTACGGTACAGTGGAAAACAGCAAACAGATTTTCCAGTGCAGCTATACAGCCAATTGGAAGCCAGACGTCTCAAACCAAAGTCTGTCATTTTCATGGGGCTAAGCATGGTCATTGTGTGACAAGGGTAACTATACTCCCCTTAACTCAAGCAAGAAAAGAATTAAGGTCTAAATGACTTATATTTCAAAGAAGCAAATCAAATGACTGAAGCTTTCCTACAAGTACATGCACATAACCGATTTTAAAAGACAATTTTATGCGTGTACAGATGTAGCAGTTTGCTGTTAAAAAATTCACACACACAAGAACTCAGGGGCAAACAACGAGGAAATTTTGTTATCAAAGCTGGTCCTCACTTTTCCACATAGTTTATTGCTGTCTAATGGCTTCTGAGAAAGCTACATAAATTCAAGCTAGCTTGCTCTGTTCTAATGTCTGAGCTGAATACACAAGAGGACGAAAAACATTGGCAAATTTTAACGCCAGATTCACCAGCTGATTTTGCTTCTCGGTAAATAAAGTGTTTGTTTGTTATGGACAGTAGCTTTCCTTTCCTTTCACACCATATTTTGTACTATTTAATGACTTGTTGGGTGCCCTTGAAAAACTACTCATAGAGAAAGAATACTGGGCACAGTACGAAAACAAACTGCAAAAGCCCCAGTTACTAGGAGACGTCATTGAAAGTTCTGCAACTGTTCTTTTATATCCTCTAGGAGATGCCACTGAGCATCTTCCTCTGTCCACTGGTAAATGTACACTGATGGCCTTTTCATGAGTAATCCAGCCAGCAATCCATTTCCTTACAAAGAGAAAAAAAGAAACAATTAAACAGTTAAATATCAAGTAATAAAATAAATCATGGTTCTTGTTGCTGTTTGCATTGAGACCAATACTTTCCCTCTCTTCAAAATGATATAATTTCAAGAAAATTGTGACTATTTGCCTTTGCTTAATGCCTATCAAAGAATAAGTACTCAATACACATATTCAGGGTGTAAAGTGGTTCCCACACAACAAAACAAAAACCTTCTTTACCATTTCCACTTCCAATGTCAAAGAAGAGATCCCCTTGCTGAGAAAATGTTGTTATAAGTTCTTCATAGACTTCCTTTGGCTGTTTGTTCGTTTCTTTGTTCTGCACTAAGATGACATTAGTTGTGCATCTGGACATATGCCTGTCCACCATTTGTCTTGCCACAGCCTAGTGCTCCGCAACAAATGAGCTGACAACCTCAGTCATGACAAGGTCTAAAATACAAATTGAAGTATTAAAAAAGCTGCTCATTCATACACAGTCGAACCTCGATTACCTGGACTTGTAGGGACTGAGCTTACGAGTCCAGATAATTGAGAATCCCAATAATCAAAAAAACGAAGACTACTGAGCCAAAAATAAAGATTTACTGAGCTAATTGAGCATGAAATTTTGTTAAGCAACGATGATAATTGCTTGGAAGTCTTGAGAATTGGAATTACCCATTTTTATTGATCAAAAATGAAATTAATTCAGTGCTCTATGAGTGTGACTACAGCTGTGCTGCCAGTCCCACAACAAATCAAACTAACATGTAGTTTTACTGTAGCAACTGTATATCTTGAGTTTCCTCTCTGAGTGCATTCATATTAAATCCTCTTTATACAGTATTCCCACAAAACTTCAAAAAAGAAAGTTGATGCTATTAGCTTATTAAATGTCACACTTGGAAATCAAATATCCTGTGTCTCTAAAACAAAAATACAGTTGATTATCTTAAAGTGAACCAGTTACAATGTGGCACTTGGCAACTTTAACCCCTTAACCCCTAAGAGTCTCCCTTTGATGAGTAAAATTACCGGGCATAAGCCCGAGGTATGCTTGTTAAAAAGGGACAAAAAAACAATATCATAAATTTACATGACAAGACAGTGATATATACATCAAGATTTGTATATATACATCAAGATTCGTATATATACATCAAGATTCGTATATATAGATCAATATTCGTATATATACATCAAGATTCGTATATATACATCAAGATTCTTATATATACATCAAGATTCGTGTATATACATCAAGATTCTTATATATACAGCAAGATTCGTATATCTACATCAAGATTTGTATATATACATTAAGATTCGTGCAGTTCGGACATAAAGTAAAGCATGACCGCTGGACGATTATCGTGTTTTCAAACGGCGATCGAAAAATGGCAGCAAATGAGGAAGCCATCTCCCCCTTGCTTCGCCGTGTTTACAGAGCCATGACAGAAGAAATGACTCCAGCTAGCAATGTTGAAGAAAAGTTGTCGAGAGTTCTTTTTTTCTCCGTGTTGGTGCACAGCAGCCTCCTTTGTGCAATCCACGAGTGAATTATGGAAGCAATGATAGTAGTGGAAAGAAAGGGAGATTACTAAGATCAACTTCCTGGAAGGAAACTCAGCTAAAGAAAGTACCCATAGTATCTCTTTGTCATTCATCGACTACGGCACTGCGGCACAGCATGCCGCGAGCAGCATTCGTTTAACTAATTTAGACTTAATTATTCACGAGTCGACCACGGGACTGCGGCACTACGGTAGCAGGAGATTAATGGAACGCAATTGTGGCCGGGTATTCTAGAATCG
>JAHPZR010045674.1:0-12980 GCA_019787425.1 Platygyra sinensis
TCCCCCCCTCCTCCCTTCCCCCCCCCCCCTTCCTCCCCCCTCCCCTCCCCCCCCCCCCCCCTCCCCCTCCCTCCTCCCCTTCCCCCTCCCCCCTCCTCCCCTCTTCTCCCCCCCTCCTTCCCCCCCCCTCCTTCCCTCCCCCCCTTCCTCTCCTTTCTTCCCCTCTCTCCCCCCCCCCCTCCCCCCCCCCCCTCTCCCCTCCCCCCTCCCCCCCTCCCCTTCCCTTTCCCCTCCCCCCTTTCCCCTCCCCCTCCCCTTCTCCTCCTCCCTCTTCTCTCCCCTCCCCCCCTCCCTCTTTCCCCTCCCTTCCCCCCCTCTCCCTCCCCCCCCTTCCCCTCCCCCCCCCCTCCCTTTCTTCCCCCCTCCTCCCCCTCCTCCCTTCCCCCCTCCCTCCCCCCCCCTCCCCCCTCTCTTCCCCTCCCCCTTTCTCCCCCCCCTCCTTCCCCCTCCCTTCTCCCCCCCCCCCCTCTCCCTTTCCCTTCCCTTCCCCCCCTCCCCCCCTCCTTTCCCCCTCCCTCCTTCCCCCCTCCCTTTCCTCCCCCCCCCTCTTCCCTCCCTTCCCCTCCCCCCCTTCTCCCTCCCCCTTCCTCCCCCTTCTCCCCCCCCCTCCCCCCCTCTTCTCCCCTTCCCCCCCCTTCCCCCCCCCCCCCCTCTCCTCCCCCCCCCTCCCCCCCTCTTCCTCCCCTCCCCCCCCTTCCCCCTTCCTCTTCCCCTCCCCTCTTCCCTCTCCTCCCCCCCCCTCTTCTCCCCCCTCTCCCCCCCTCCCCCCCTTCCCTCTCCCCCCTCCCTCCTCCCCTTCCCCCCTTTCTCCCCCCCCTTCCCCCCCCCCTCCCCCCCCCTCTCCCCCTCCCCCCCCCCCCTCTTCTCCCCCCTTCCCTTCCTCCCCCTCCCCTCCCTTCCCCCCCCCCCTCTCCTTCCCTCCCCCTCCTCCCCCCTCCCCCCCCCCCCCCCCCCCCCCCCCCCCCTCCTTCTCCCTCCTTTTTCCCCCCCCCTCCCCTCTCCCTTCCCCTTCCCCCCCCCTCCCTTCCCTTTTCCCCCCCTTCCCCCTCCCCCCCCCCTCCCTCCCCCCTTCCCCTCTCCCCCTCCCCCTCTTCCCCCTCCCCTCCTCTCCTTCCCCCCTCCCTCCCTCCCCCTTCCCCCCCTCCTCCTCTTCTCCCCCCTCCCCCCCCTTCCCTCCCCCTTCTCCTCCCCTCCCTTCCCTCCCCCTCCCCTTCCCCCCCCCCTCCCCCCCTCCTTCCCTCCCCCCTCCCCCCCCTTCCCTCCCCCCCCCCCCTCCTCCCCCTTCCTCCCCTCCCCCCCCTCCCCTCTTTCCCCTTCCCCCTCTCCCCCCCCCCTCCCCCTTCTCCCCCCCTTTTCCCCCTCCCCCTCCCCCCTTCCTCCCCCCCCCCTCCCCTCCCTCTTCCCTCCCCCCTCCTCCCCCTCCCCCTCTTCCCCCCTCCCCCCCTCCTTTCTTCCCCCCCCCTCTCCCCTCCCCCCCCTCCCCCTCCCCCCCCTTCTTCCCCCCCCCTTCCCCCCCCTCCCCCCCCCTCCCCCTCCCCTCCCTCCCCCCCCTCTCCCCTCCCCCCCTTCCCCCCCCCTCTCCTCCCCTCCCCCCCTTTTCCTTCCCCCCCCCTCTCCCCCCTCCCCCCCCCCTCCTCCCTCCCCCCTTCTTTTCCCCCTTCCCTTTCCTCCCTCCCCCCCCCCCTCCCCTTCCTCCTCCCCCCTCCCCCTCCCCCCCCCCCCCCCTCCCCTCCCTCTCCCCCCCCCCCCCCTTCCCTCCCCTTTCCTCCCCCCTTCCCCCCCCCTCCTTCTCCCCCCTTCCCTTTCCCCTCCCTCCTCCCCTCCTTCCCCCCCTCCCTCCCCTCCTCTCCCCCCCCTTTTCCCCTCCCCCTCCCTCCCTCTTTTCCTCCCTCCCCTCCCCCCCCCCCCCCCCTTCCCTTCCCTCCCCCCCCTCTCCCCCCTCCCCCTCCCCCTTCTCCCCCCTTCCCCTTCTCTCCCCTCCCCTCCTCCCCCCCCTTCTCCCTCCCCCCTCCCTTTCCTCTTCCCCCCCCTTCCCCTCCCCCTCTCCCCCCCCCCCCTCCCTCTCCTCCCCTTCCTCCCCCCTCCCCCCCCCCCTCCCCCCTTTCCCCTCCCCCCCTCCCCTCTTCCCCCCCTCCCCCCCTCCCCTCCCCCCCCCCCTTCCCCCCTCCTCTTCCCCCCCTTCCCTCCCCTTCTCCCTCCCTCTTCTTCCCCCTCTCCCCCTTCCCCCCCCCTCCCCCCCCCCTCCCCCTCCTCTTCCCCCTCCCCTTCCCCCCCCCCCTTCCCTCCCTCCCCCCCCCTTCCCCCCCCTCCCTCCCCCTCCCCTTTCTCCCCCCCCCTCTCCCCCCCTCCTCCCCCCCCCCCCTCTTCCCCCCCTTCCCCCCCCCCCCCTCTCCCCCCCTCTCCCCCCTTTCTCCCCCCCCTTCCCCCCTCTTCCCTCCCCCCCCCCCTCCCCCCCCCCCCCTTCCCTCCTCTTCCCCCCTCTCTCCTTCCCCCCTCCCCTTCCTTCCCCCCCCCCCCTTCCCCTCCCTTCCTTTCCCCTCCCCCCTCCCCCCTTCTCCCCCCCCTCTTCCCCTCCTTCTTCCCTCCCCCCTTTCCCCTCCCCCTCCCCCCCTTCCCCCCCCTCCCCCCCCCTCCCCCCCCCTCTTTCCTTCCCCCCTCCCCCTCCCCTTCCTCCCCCCTTCTCCTTTTCCCCCTCCCCCCCCTCCCCCTCTTCCCCCCCTTCCCTTCCCCCCCTCCCCCTCCCCCCCTCTTCCTCCCCCCTCCCCCTTCTCTTCCTCCCCCCCCTTCCCCCCTCTCCTCCCTCCCCCCCTCTTCCCCTCCCCTCCTCCCCCCCCCCCCCCCCCCTCCCCCCCCCCTCCCCCCCTGCATGGATGATGATGATGATGATGATGATGATGATGATGGTCAAGAAGTCTGTTTAAAGCCCCGCATAGTGGGGTGGGGGCATCCGAACACCGGAACCAAAGTCAAGAAACTATTGAAATAGGCATCGTTCGTCTCGGACACGTTGCAAATTAAAGGTTAAACTTTACCTGTTTTCGCTTCTATCATTAATAACTCCAGGCTCAACTATATTTCTCTGAAATCGTCATTTGCTGCGAAAATTGGCCTTCTAATATACGCAAGTTAATGTACAAGTTGACATTGTTTTGTGCGTTGAAAAAAAAACTAGCCGGTAAGAATTAATTATATGGGTCTTGGTATTAGATAAATGTATGTGTGTAGTTTTTAAAACATAAAACACAGTTGATTCAGCACATAAATTTAAATATTTAGTTAGGCAGACAGACCTGCCAACTCTCACGGTTCTGCTGCGAGTCTCACGATTTTTTGTCATTTCTCACGGTCTCACGACAAGGCTCCCAATCTCACGGGTTTTTCGGGAAAAAATCTTTCTGGAATGAAATAAATTAAGTTGTTGAATAAAAGTAGAATATTTACGTGGAATGTAGTGTCATAAAGTGATAAACGTATAAAGAAAAACACTGTACTTACTACTTTTTTTTTGTACCGAGCTGTTATTTTTGCTTGTGTTCATTAACGTATCGTTTTCTTTCCGCGTCTGTCCGCCATTTTGAAAGGGGAGTAGGCCCTAGGAACGAGGTTTGATCGGGGAATACAATCTCATTATTTTTTTGTATAATCTCCAGAATTTTTTCACGAGTCTCCAGATTTTCCTTTACCAGGGGCCAGCTGGTCTGGGCTGAAGTAATGGGTTACTGACGTCATCTTGGAAGACGAGAATTCGGTTTAGTCCTTCGTGTTAAGGGGAGGGTACACGTGAAGGCTGTTTTGACGTCAATTAACAGGGCCTTTCTGCCAATATCTCGGTCACGTTTTCAAGGAACGCTAAATCTCTCTGCATATGTCACAAACCACTGTTTAGCCGTATGTGTGAATTTTTGGGTGATTTTTGGGCATTTTAGGAAAGCCATATTTTTTTCTCAAAGGATACCTAGGTAAAATTGAGAAAAATATGCAATGTCGAAGTTTTAATGGATTTGGAAAATTTAAATTTGAAGTGAATAATTATTAGATGGACACCAAACAGTCCCCTACCAACCTGTGGCTCTCTTTTTGGGGGTCAACTGTCTGTTAGTGTTTCCAACCCATTTTAATGCTAACAATTTCCTTTTAATATCACTTTAAATTTCACTCCTATTCATGTGTGCCCCCGCCTTAAATCCCGGCTGTTGTCCCCGCTTCCGTTGATCAGCACGTGCTGTTAAATCGCTGCTCCACGACCCCGGTTTACAGACAATTTGGCCAATTCACCGACCCCCGGGGCCAACAAACTGTTAAAACTGCATGCGTTACATCCTGGCTTTGGCCGGGTTATATCCCCGCTATGTCCTGGGGGTCGGGGTTTCAATTGACTGATGCATTAGCTTTATTACATTCTCTTTTCAGTGTGCAGCTTCTAAGTAATCTTGAATCAATTTCGAAGTGTTTGAGCTTGTAAGCTATTCATTTTATGATAGACCAGTGAGGTATATCCGATATGTCTTTCAAAACTTGCAGCGTGTCTGTTATGGCAAAATGTGGTTTTTCCAAGCTTGTTGGCGATTCTTGTGGCCATGGTACTTCATCGGCAGATACACAGTGTATCACGTTAGGAGAGTGCAAACAAGACATAAAGCCACATCTCAGGGGTTTCAATGTAAGTGATTCCACCCTCAAGGGTGAGATGCAATTGATCTTCGCCAGAGCAGGTATTGTACCTAATAATGCATTTCACCAAATATATTTGTATTTGATGTTAACATAAAAGTTACACCACCAGTTAATTCTGCAAACTAGTATAATAGCAAATGTTAGGGTTTGAGATCAGCGCGAAAACGGAAAGAAATATATGCTTTTTTTGTTTTTCTATAATTTTTTTCTCGCCGTTTTTCCGGAGCTGCTCCGGAACTCTCGAACGCCTGGAACAGGCCAAATTCAAGGTGGCATGTGGATTGCCCGGCAGAAAAGTTGGGATGTTCGTCGTCATGGCTTAGGGATGCTAAGCTGCAGAATTTGTAATCAGGGCGCAGAGTTAATTTTCAAGTCACTGTTAATGTAGCGTTTAAGCACAGGTACCTCAAGCTCTTTTGGGAACAGTCAACATGACTTGCGGAACAGCGTTATTATAAGAGTTTGTATGGGAATACGTAAGAATACAACGATCGTGCAAAATAGTTCAAATAAGTGAAAAAATAATAAAATCGATTCAGCACCTATTCTGTTGTGTGTATACTTTTGTTTTTATAGCGTTTGGAAGGATTTCAGAGCAATTTCAGTGGTTTTTTAGCTTCTCAGCATTCCTCTTTATAGGGAGAGGAATACAGAGAAGCTGAAACCTCTCCAAACGCTATATAACACAAGTTATACACAAAATAGAACAAGTAAATCGATTTTATTATTTTTTCCCTATTTTGAACGGCTGACTATTTTGCATGATCGTTATATTCCCGGGAGCTTAGGCTGCCTGTGGAGTTATTGGTCCAGACCAATCAGGCATAAAATTTTTCTTAAAAGCCACGCCACTACTACATGAAAATCCCACATACACACACACGCACGCACGTAAACAGATCCTTTTCCCCAGCTCTTGGCTCCTCGTGGAGGAAGCTGCCCTGCCCACATGGCAGCTCTCCAACTGGAGACCTGTTATGTTTGTTAGTCCCATCATCTTCGTGCTGTTATCATCCGCTCAGCACAAAGTTCGGTTTCGTCCTTTGTCTTCCAACTTTCTCTTGAACTGTTCTCTGTTCGTGTCTCTATCCCCAGTACCCAGTTCTTTATTTCTTTTCTGTCTATTATGATTAGAGAATCTCGCAAATCTTGACAGCAAAAACGGCTTGTATGGAGTGCTGTTTTACTGCTTGCTCATACACATTTTAATAAATTGGACGCTTCTCATGGGCATGGGCTTAAGTAACTCCACATTTAGCGGCAGGGACGAGATTGTTTAGGGACTAGACGCGGTACATGGTATAATTATTAGCAAAGTTTTTGTGACTGAAATTCTGTGGATTTTGCGTCATTTTTAATCCGCTGTAGACATATTTTTCCACAGGTCTATTTGAATTGACTGCGGAGCTCGAGCACATTACTATCTGCCCTCGACATCGTGAAAGCTACGGGATACGTTGGACATGCGGAAAGACCTCGCTGTTCCATTCACAGAGAATTTAGTGGCCACACAGCACAACCACCTAAAGGAAATCGTGGAGTAAATTTGTTTCAGGCGAAAACCCTTTTTTTCTGAAACCGGAAAAGTTTTTCCTGTTGGCTCGCGTAACTTCCTCTGTTTTGAAGTTAATTCATCAGGTAGGGTGGCGCGCCGAATAAGGGCGCCAATTTGAACAGGTGCGCGATCAGTCCGTGTTGGAATGACGACGCTTGGTGGTGTGTTTATATTCTATTAGGTTCGGCCGCTTATTGGAATTGATACTATTAACTGAAATAAAGATGCGTATATCAATAGAAACGAGAACGAGCAATGGCGTAGAGAAGCGTGTTAGAATAGGGGCTCGTTAAAATGCACACTAAATAGAACTGCGTGCTAAAATCAATACTTCTTTTACGTTAAATTTCTAGCAATATGCCCTCTGTGTAGACACAAAATTAGCCGCATGGCAGGAACTGCTAAGCAGGAAGAAGACATCGACGACCAAAGAGTGTCTGATGGTGAGATAGAAAAACACGGTGCCAAAGGAAACGAGAAGGAAGACGTATTCGGAGAAGAGAAAGAATCGGGACATGAAGATAATGACCCTGAGAGGCCCAGTGTTTTAGCAAATAGCACGTCTCCTCTCCGACATGAAATGGATGTAACAGCTTCGATATCTCTTTTTTTGGTTAATGTAACGCGAATGAAAAGAATACATCTGTAAATTTCTGACAGACGTAGCATATATGCTCCAGTGCCACATGTTAGATCTTGTCAAGATAGCTAATAACGCGAAAGATACATGAGGCGTATCTACTCTGAAAAAAAAAATAGCAGTTTTCGCAGCAAAAGTGGAACCAGCAGCCTTAAACTAACAGGTTCAGTCTTCTGTGGGTTTCTTATAGCAAGTTGTTCTTCTTCTACAATCAGGTCAACGTCACCAGCTCGCGTGTTCCAGATCACTGCAGTAAATATGCCCTGAATGATCCCACAGATTCAAGTTTCCGAGGAAGTTGCGACCACACCCATGATCTACTCTGTGAGCGATGCGAAGAACTGAAAACTGTGTTATCTGATATCCAGGTGGCAATTTTGAATAGTTCCTTTGAATCGGAAAACGAAAACGACGATGCCCTTTACGTGTTCCAAGAAGCCGTGACAGCTATCGAGAGCTGGAAAGCACATCAACTGCGAGTTGTGAACCAGGATAAAGCACGTAGTGATGTAATCGACTGCCTGAGTGAAACAAACGTCTTGCTCATCCAAGACTGGGCATTGAAATTTCTCCCTCGACTCTACCGGGAGTCTCAGGGCGAATGGTTTGGAAAAAGAGGCATTTCCTGGCATATCACAGTCGCTTTAAGAAAGAGAAGTGGTGAGATTGAGACCCAAGCTTTCATCCACATAGTTGAACGTTGTACCCAGGACAGTGCCTGCGTGACGACACTCATGCAACATGTTCTCGCAACATTAAAGAGGGAGAACCCAGAAATAGAAAACGCATTTTTCCGTCAAGATAACGCTGGATGTTATCATTCTGCAGATACCGTTCTCGCTTGTAAGAACATCAGCAAGCGAACTAGGATTTCCATTCGACGCATGGACTTTTCTGATCCACAAGGAGGCAAAGGTGCATGTGACCGGTTTGCTGCCACAATGAAGAATCATGTGCGCTCTTACGTAAACGAAGGTCATGACGTAGTTACCACTGAGCAGTTCCAGGAGGCACTGCTATCGCATGGAGGAGTTCCTGGCGCTAGAAATGCTTTGTTGCCTGATCCCGTTTGCGACAAACTTGACGTTAAGTGGCCAGGTATCAGTAAAGTGAACAATTTTGAGTTCACCTGTGAAGGGATAAAAGTCTGGAGGGCATACCAAGTTGGTGAAGGAAAACTACTCCCGTGGTCTAAATTCGAAGGTAAAAATCACAACCAATCTGATATGTTACGAGTATTTTAATTTTAATTGCTCGTAATTTATTTCCTCTTAACATTTTCTTTTTTATAGTCGGCGAGGTAAAGATTTCGTAACTTTTAATTATATGGATCAGAGCGAGAGATTAGTATAGTGAAATGAAAAGTCACCAATCCTCAGGCCAGCTGCCTCTATATGCACAAGTCAACTTCTGCTCTATCATAATGTTGAAAAGAATAAGCTAGTGTAATGTAAAAAAAATGTAAATGCAAATTTAATGTCAAACACAGGGAGTTCTTGCGCAATCACCCGAGCCAGAGGCTCATGATAAAGTGCTTGACAATTCCAGATCGAATTGGAATTTGGATATGTTGGTTTTTGAGGAGAGGGGAAAACCGGAGTACCCGGAGAAAAACCTCTCGGAGCAGAGTAGAGAACCACCAACAAACTCAACCCACACATGATGCCGGGTCCGGGAATCGAACCCGGGACACATTGGTGGGAGACGAGCGCTCTCACCACTGCGCCATCCCTGCTCCCCACAAGTGTAATGACTAAGGTGATTAAGGTGATTCCCTAGTAAAAGAATCCACCATAGATTTCCGATGAAACTTGGTACGTTGATGTTACAAGACAAGGAGATATTAAAAACGTAATAAAAATAGGGGGTCACTGTGCTTGTTTTCACGCCACAATGCTGACAAATTCGGTTATTAAGGTGATTTTTGGTGATCTCCAGGCGCAAAATAAGCGCGATTATTTTCCAATGCGGCGTGTCATATCACACAGAGTTCGACTTTATTTGATTGTTTATTCATCTACGTCCCAGAAAAAAATGGCTTCAAATACCCTGTATTATTAGTTAATATTTTTATCCCTTAAAGGAAACATAAGTTAGACTTGCTCTGTTGGGCCCGTTACGTCTCTATCTGTAGCATTATTTCATTTGCCAAAAAGTAGCCATAGATTAGTGCCATTTTTTTGTCAGTTATTGAGGATATTGTTCTCATTTAATTTATAAAATAAAAAGTGTGGGTCACCGTGCTCGTTAAAGAGAAAACGAGCATTTATCTCGCTATCGAGCTTAGTTTGAGGGAAATCACTTACGGTTTGTACGCGCGCTCGCTCATTTGCGCGCACTGATGACGTAAAAATCGTGCACAGTAGGAATGCGCAATGCAAAACCAGGGAATCACCATAAAAAAACAGGAGCAAAGTCGTCATCAACAACGCCACACAATGTACTGGATGAGGGCTGGGCGTTAAAAGCAACCAAAATTTCCAAACCGTTCAGTGAGAAACAGCGGCGTTTTCTCGAGGAAAAATTCACAATCGGTGAGACGACAGGGGAAAACTTGACCCCGTGTCTGTAGCTCAACAGATGAGAGTGGCCAGGGGCAGTGATGGGCAACGACAGTTTACCCCTGAAGAACTACTGACAGCCAACCAGATTCAAGGCTTTTTTTCCCGCCGAGCAAAATCTAAGAATCAAGCAGTGGTTGAAGCTGAAGATGATTTTGCGGCAGCTGAAGTTGAAGACGCCATGGCAAGCGTGCGAAATGAAGCAATAAATCAAACGCAGCCCATTCATCCAGTCTCCTTTGACGGCTACAACCTTTGTGATCTTGTTGCTAGGGGAAGGCTGTGCAAGCTTACAGTGCCCGTTCTACGAGACATTTGTTGCCACTTTGAACTAGAGATCAGTGCGAAATCACTACAACTGCCTCGCCGAAAAGCACCATATGTGGAGATCTCGGAGAAGCATGTGCGAGTTTGTTCTTGTTTTGGCACGCTACCTGCTAGGTGACTATTTCAATTTTGTCACATACCTTGTAAAGAAATATTGTTTTGCCCGCGCTTTTAATCCTGACTTTTATGTGATGGAGCTTCCCCATATCCCCGCCAACCAAACCAACCCCGTTTATTTAGTTTATCGCCAACCGTCAGTACTTACTGGTTTCCGACTCCTGGTGTATCCTGGTAATACTAACTTTAATAATTCACATCGTCATTCTGAACGAGCTATGGGCTACACTCACTGATCACTGATCTAATTTGCATAATAGAAAAACGTTAATATCTCTGAAACGAAAAAAGATATTTCAAAAAGAAAAACGCCATTCTTCTGTATTTTGAAAGGACTTTCAAATAAGCAGAAATTATTTTTCACTTCATATGCACTTTGAATAAAATCTTTACACCGGTTCGAAACACACTGCGCCTTTTTAAACTACATCTTGACTTTTTGTCGGCGGTAAAAGTTTTAAAATCTAGCAATCATCTGAGTAAAGGGCATGGGTCTATTCCTGATTTGACGTCACAAACGTCTTTGCATGCACGTATACAAAGACTTACGACAATGCAAATCAGTCTGTGAAGTCAAACCAGGAATAGACCCATACCACTTACTAGCTCAGTCATGGGACAGATGATGGCTACATTTTGAAACTTTTACCGCCCACAAAAAGTCAAGATTTATTTTTAAAAGGTGCAGTGCGTTTCGAACAGGTGCAAAGATTTATTTAAGCGGAAAAAGTACATGTATTTTGGGGTTACATGCACTTTAATAGCCCTTTTCACAGTTGCATGTAACTAGGTGTTAATTGTTTAACACCTAGTTTGAACGTGCAAACAGATTCTAACCATGCTAAAGTATTTGTGTAGCCACCTCCGCTATGTAAATCAGTTGTAACTCTTGAACTCGCATTTGTTAATTTTGTTCTTACTTGTACCCTTGATAATGGCGTCATGAAGTCGCCTAAACATCGGGAGATTATATCGCTTATTTTTACCTGTCTTATGTGATTGTTCTACATTCACATGACTGAATCTTCCCAAACTCAAACTACATGTAAGAAATGTCTGAGTGATATTTCCCAATTTTCAAAACTGCGCATGTTACAAAAAAATATTTGAAGGATAATAAACACAATAGTCTCAATTTGGCACAAAAATATGCACAAATATTTGTCCTTGGACATTATAGTAGCAGTCAAATGGATTGTACGACCTACACATGTGTAAAAATGTAAGTAGTATTCATGGACTGTGTGTGTAAACCGAGTGTAAGGTTCATGTAATCACACACATGTAGAATTTACTGTTCCAGGGGATTTACATGCGTTTGCACGTAATTTCATGCGTATGTATGAATTTTTATTGCCAGAAGAAGCCTTTGTTACTCATTTTATTGCAAAACAAAATGCCAATATGTGACCTCTCACGCGAAAACGTTCCTAACGGTTAGCCGTTCGTAAGCCGTTCATTAGCCGTTCGAACGGGCAGAGATACCATACGAACGGCTCGAGCTATCCGCTCAAAAAAATTAGCATCCGTTCGAACGGATCGAGCTATCCGTTCAAAAAAGTTATTATCCGTTTGAACGGCTTGAGCTATCCGTTCAAAAAATAAGCATCCGTTCGAACGGCTCGAGTTATCCGTTAAAAAAAATTCGGCAACCGTTCGAACGGTTCGAGCTATCCTTTCAAGTCAGCCGTTCGAACGGCTCGAGCTATCCGTTGAAAAAAATCGTCAGCCTTTGGCACAGTTCAAACTGTCTCGTTCCAAATAATTGGTCAACCGTTCCAGCTATCTGTTGGAAAAAAACAAAACAGCAATTTATGTCATTTCGGAAGTATTGTAGAGGGATGAGTCAACTGAGGTCGACACAACTGTTCACTCATGCGAAAACCTTTCATCGAGTATTCACGGCCGTTGAACGCGACCGCATCAGATCACGACTAATTTATGACAAGATATTTTGCACCACACTGTTTAGTGAAGCGCCCCTCCGTTAAACTGACGAAACTGCTTGAAAATCGTTTTACGTTTTACCACCATTCAAACGACTTGCATTTGTGGCTTCCTGAAAGCTCATCCGCAGTCACGCTGTTATTCCACGCTGATTGGATGATGCTAAAGAATGCATCCAATCAGGATGGAGCAAACAGCGTGACTGTTGTTCCTTAGGGGTGGACCATTTGATTTTTGATGTCCTTGCATGATATTTTTTTTAATGGAAATTTAAAACACAAATTTTGAAGTTAACTTGACCGTTGCCAGCCACTCAAAATTCACCCTATTAAAAACCACCTTTACACGCAATGCCTTTTGAAGTTTACATCTTCTTTCAAAGCAATAAAGAGTTTCATCTTTATTCAGTGTACAAAGAAATACATCTCCACTAACCTGCGGCTAGTTTATTTCCCTGTCATGCTAGTGGATGTTATGCATCACTTGCCCACCGGATCACTTGCCCACTGAACAAGTGAACGTGTTTTCTTTTTCTTTCTAATTACGTAATGCTACTGAGAAAAGCCTTCAAACTTGCATGTAATGGTTCCAACTTGTACAAAGGGCAAGCTGGAAATTCCATCTTATTTGCACTCTGTTTATTGCTTTCAAAGCAGGAGAGTGGGGCTTCAAAGGAGGAGAAATTGAACAGTAATCTCGCTTCTCAATATACGCATTTAGTATTTGGAGTTATCTACAGTTTCAAAAAACTAGAGGGTTCAAGAAATGGGGACCTCACTGTAGATTTTGCCAGCGTAGATAAATTTCGAGTGGACGTAGAAGCAGCTGGAGAGAGAATTTATTGTCCCCAAAAGCTGCGATTATGTTGGTCAGCACCCAGTATCGAGACCTGGCCACTCTGCAAAGCCACTACTGGAAGTCCACGATTAATGCACTAGCTGTTCAAATCTGATAGCCTAAAAATTGCAGAATGAGTGCTCTGTGCATGCTTAGAAATTGGGACCAGCCACAGGGTAACAATCCCAGCTGCTGACCAAAAGGATTGCAGCCTCTGGAGACACGAATGTTGAGAATAGCTGTTAAAGCTTTGCACCTTAAATTTAAATTTGGCTAGACATGCAGATGTACAGGATGTTAAAGACGACCTTGTTTATTTAGC